>VZRR01001452.1:100837-215844 GCA_013398015.1 Oreocharis arfaki | reverse complement strand
GCCCCTGGAATCCATAATCGCCATCTGTTTCTTGGATGATTACAAGCTGGTCCAAAAATTTAACAGTGCCTGACTTCTCACTGGCACTTGCTGCCTAATAAGCAAGCAGAGCAACAAGAATACATGGACAAAATTACTTCCCCCCAGCACTTTGAGGAGTACATCAGAAAGAGTGTATTTTCTGTGGCTAAAGAATTCAGCACGTAATAAACTCCATGACCTTCTTCAAATGCTCACACGAGGCACTGTGAGCTTGATGCTACTGTTGCACTCTCCCTTGCAATCTTGCTTGATCTTTTTAACAGAAGTGGAACAACACCAGGACAGAATAATAAAAAGAGAGCTCTGGGACTCCTGTCTATCAGTGTACCTCCTGGATTCCTTCACCTTTGGTGTTAGAAACTGGGAGAGAGGGAGGGGAAAGGCATGACAAGTAAATGCATCTTTCCTCCCCTCTCATGCTCTAAGATATGTTTGATGACATTAAGAGTGCTTCTGTATCTGCAGAAAGTTATAAAGTGTCTATTCGGGTCAGTGTTTAGTTTGGGGGTTTTTTTGGCTAGTATACTGGTCTTTCCTGTTACAAACTTTTATCCAGACAAATACACAAGTAGCTCACTTATTAATGCCTGTCCTTATGTTTTAACATGTCACTGGAGAGCTTGTTAGGTAAAGTGGAACCTCTTGGTTGTGGCATAAATGACTTTTCTTAGTCGTGACTTACCTAGCATCTCTCCTAAGAACTTTCTAGCCTGAAACATTGTACATGTAGGAAAATGACACTGAAAAAAATGTTATTGAATTGTTCCGTAGAAGGATGAAACCTAAATAATTGAAAAATAGGTTATGCCCTTTGGAATAAAAACTACATGTTTATGATTAGTTTTTATTAAAGAAAGGGTGAGATCAGTTGACTGAAACAAGTCCGCAGCACTCAGTATTGATGGTATGTCTTTATAAGTTACAGAAGTTGATAACTTCTGTGTCCGTGTTTTTAATATCGTCTTAAATGATGGTGTGGCTGGTTGCACCCTGAGGATATGGGGCCATAATGTTGACTCATGGATCTGGCTGTCAGCAGAACAGGTTGGTTGGAAACTGTCTTGGGGTGGGGAGGGCGTCTCGTCCCCTGTCAGCTGTATTCTTACTATTTGTATTTAATGCGGAGCATCACTGCTGCAGCTGTGTTATAAGTGGCTTTTCAAAACTAAGGCAAACTAAAACTAAAGGTACTAATCAAGATTTTAAACAGTGAGCTTGGGAAAAAAAAAAAAGTCTTATGAATTGTTTAATGGAGGTGGTGTTAGGCTATGTGGGAGAAGGCTCTTTCTAAGAAGCCGGAAGAAACAATGTATTAAAAAGCATTGATTACATCAGAGCAGATAATAAAGCAATTAAAACTATTTTAAAACAGTCAGTTGGGCACTCAGCCCAGGTGTTTGCATATAGAAGGAAGCAGAACAGGAAGAGCTATTTATTGAAAACTTGGTTCTTTTTTGGGTATCAAGCTCTGTGTACTGCAGAAATTAGAGACTGCTTTTGCAACTGAGTGGATAGACTAGTAAAAATAAAAAATTGTAAATATTATGGTTAGGTTAAGGGTAGTAAACATGCCCCCATGGAAGACAAATGGGAGTGATATTTCATGTCCTTCTATAAACTATTGAAAGGGACACATACAATTGCATCCGTTAGGGATGAGAGTGGAGTAGCTATGCAAGAGCTCTGACAGCAGTTTCAAAACTGCTTTCTGTAGTTTCTCCCAATCTTCAAGATAAGGTGCTGCAAAGGCTAGGGTCTTTTTTTTTTTTTTTTGCTGTGAGTTTTTGAAGCTGAATTTCATTAACCCCAGCAGGGAGGGCTGGACAATGTTCTGTGAAGCAAATAGGCAGCATGAATTTGTTATGTTGGCTCAATTTAGTTGTCTTATTTGAGTATCCTGCACCAGATGCCTTAAGAGTCTCTAGGGTATTATTTTTGAATTCCTTGCTCGTTAGAGCAGACGCTTGCATTATGCCCATTGGCCAGGGCCCAGTAGATGTTTATTTTCCTTCTGTAGTTTCAGGGTGGCAAACTTTATTTACAATAACTGACTCACCCCATTATTCAGTTCTTGCTCTACAGTCCTGTTTTCTGTTCTTCCTTGAAAACATCTTGTGCCTTAGGGATCCATACACTTGTATGTACATTGTGCAACCTCATGACAGCTTTCCAGTAAGGTGAAACTACCCATTATTTGCAGCTCTCCAGTGTAATCTTGCCAAAACTAAGCGCTAGGGAGTTGTAGTCATTTTGGCTATCTTGACTTGTTGAGAGGTTAGTTGTCTTGATTGCTAACTGTGAGGTTTTAAAGGTTCGAAAGTAGTGCATACTCATCTCCATATTCCAGTATGAACTCATTATTTTATGCTTACTTCCAAAGCATATTTCCATGTCTTTCCATTTCTTTTACTTGGTACTTAGTATACAAATGTCTAACACAAGTTCTGACTTCTCTTACTCGTTTTCACTGCTGGTAAACCATGTGTTTGCACTTAGCAAAATAGTTGAAGCAGTCCAAGAAATTGCTGCCTCACTATGGGATGATAATGACAAACCTTGTTAGTTCTCATAGTCTGTATCCTGGTATGCGGTGAAATGGGTTGGCTTTGCGTTGTTTAGATGGTGACTTCTTGCATGTGGTTTGCTACATGATCATCTGTCTTATGATCTTCCTGTAGAGCCTGGGTTGCTCTATAATAAGTTAATCAGTTTTGTTTTGAGAGATTGCTTAATAAGGGTGTTGTGAAAATTGAAGTAGCTGAATGCTGTAGTGATGGATCTCAAACTGAAAAGAAAACATTAGCTTTATCTTCGAAGGATGGGGTTGAGTAGTTTGCAGTAGAAGTACTTAATGGCCATACACCTTCTAGAGTACTTGATTTTCATCAGGCTTGGTGAACAGCTACCTCGTGTACTGAGGCAAGTTAATTAGTCTAATCCAACTCTTTTGTGTGCATTGTAAGTTCCCAAGGCAATCCTGACATTCACAGGTGTAAGTATATGCATGATCCTTTTAGATTGTAAGACAAAACTGAAAAAAATCACATTCCCTTTTGTGCCACTACTGAAAGCCTATGGAGCTTCTTGGTGAGATTGAGACTTAGAGAACCACCTTTCAGCTGCTTAAGCTAACTGCTTTAGTCTTTTACTTTTCCTCATCTCCCTCTTGATGTCTTAGTCATATGCTGTCTCACAACTCTGCTGTACCTGTGTTGGCATTTTATCAATCAAGTCTCTGCCATTCTAGTCTTCCTAGTTAACAAGTTCAGCCATATCTGTTTTCCTTATCAGTTATTACTCAGCTCTGAAGTAATAATCCAGCAAAAGTAATACATTTTGAGGAGTGTTTTAGATGGACCATAATTCATTGAAGTTCATGGCCTAGCTATGCAAACAGCTGTGCCAGCACAAAGAATGTGGAGTTGATGCAAAAACAGAAGAGATGGAGGAAAATAACTTCCTTGTAAGGAAGTGCCAGTTTAGGCTAGCATGAGGTTAGACGAACTACAGCCTCCGTAGTACTGAAGCCTGCTAAAGCTGGGGCTGCCGGACTGGTTTCCGTTCTCTCTGGTACTGCTCTGATCCCATGGCAAGTTCATTTGGGGAGGTATGCTAACAGAAAAACAAAGGCAGAAAAGTGAATGGGGTAGGGGTTGTATACCACAAAAGACCATATTCATAAGTGTCAGTCCCAGCTTAAAAGAGGAACTGAAAACACTGCAAGGAGCATAAAGGGAAGAGTCTGATGTGCGTATACTTTAAGGTGTGGATTTTTATAGTCGCTTAGGACAGTTAGAGGGACTTCTATAGCTCTAGTGTGGCCTCTTTGACTGACCACTGATCTCCTATCTATAGCTCAGTTTCATGTGTAGTAACCTCAAGTTAAACCCTTGTCTACAGTAAGAACACCTTGGGTAGTTACTTGAGTAGAGAACTCTCACTGTGGATTCTGCACTTTCAATGAGGAGACCTTTCTCAACTATTTTAGCCTCTTGAAATAGTCATGTATTTTGAAAAAGATAGAAGTGTCTATATTGTACCCATTGGTTTCTGGTCATCTCTATATTTTGGTTTTTAGAACATGGCAAACCATCTAACTTCATAACTTGCATATCCAGAGACTAACTGTTTTCACAAAAGTTGTAAGGGTTTCCTAGGGGCTGGAGTTTTGGAGGTTGCTTTTAGAGGTAAATGCCAATATCTCGAAGAACTTCTGAACAATAACAATTCTTGGGAATCCTACCGTAAATAGTCTCTTGCAGGCTATCAAGTATGTGGCTGTAGCAGTCACTGACCTTTTGGGGGTTTTTTGGAGGGCGGGGAGAGAGGAAAATACCCAACTTAGTTAGCTGAAGACCAGTTAAAAGAAAGTGGCTTATTGATAGTTTTACTATACTGACCTGAAATTGAGAAGTATCTGATCAGCTTGTGGTGCCAAGCCCCAATAATCATGTTGCCCAGTGTTTTGTAGACCTTTGCTAGATCATATGGGTACCAAAAGCATTTTTGGTACAGCAGGCTATGATGTCAGTGTTGCTGGCTGTGCTTTTTATTTGTTCAGTGTGCTTCTTTTCTCTCTCAGAAATGTAAGTTTTCTGTAGTTAGTGTTTATTGGTGTTGTGGTGTGGTGTGACCCATGTGGGTTGGGTTCTGAGTGATTATAACAAAACTTTCTAGAGGAGCTAAGAGAGAAATACTTGTTAAAGTTTGTGGTTGTCGGGCCCTTTACAATGTGCAAATCTCATGTATTATGGTTTCCTGGAGCTGAGCAAAAGTCAGAAGATTGACATAACAAAAGCAAGGTTGCTAATCTCTGTGCTTCCCAGTTTGGTCTTTCTGACTTTTTGTATTTTGAGCTGAATATAGAGCTAGTTTTGGGAGACCAAGTTGCAAAATACTAAAAATTGAGAAAACAGTTGAGTTGAGGAATGGGATATCTATTTTTACTTCTGGAAGAGGAAGGACTTATCAGCACATGCTGTCTCAGCTAGCTGTTCTAAAGAGCTGGCTGTCTCTCTGTGAAAGACAGCAGTCTCAGACAAGCTGACTTTACTGGAAAGCCCATACCAAGCCTCCTCAGTCACTGCAATCTTGCAGGTAGAGGACTCAGAAATGACTCGCTCAAACTGAAATGCAGTGTCAGATGCTTGACACCAACTTCCTGTGCAGTGCCTTGGGGCTGATTCAAATTAGGGTCTCCCTGCTGCTNCCCTCCCCAGCAGCAGAGGAGAATTGAAAAGAAATTTTCTTGCGTAATAATTCTTTTAAGTCTTAAGCAGAATTGTCAGATTAATCAATTGTCAGCTTTCAGTCTGACTCATGATTCGCTTTGCAGTGTGTAGTATGTTAACCAGCCTTCTCCTGTGATTATACAGTGGACAGGACCAAACAAGAAAAGCTTTCTGGATATTTGTCAGGCTCACAGAAGACAAGTGGTAAAAGTCATTTACAGAAACAAAACCTTAGTGCTTGTTAACAAACCCGTGTACCTGCTTGCAGGCAAAAAGCATTGCAACCACTGATTCTGGAACCTCTTGCCCATTCTAGTCCTGATATAGCAGCTTTACCAGCTGTTGTTTTGGGCTTCAGCTGATTCAACAGTGCTGCTTTCTCTTTCTACCTACAGCTGCAGGCAGTTGTGGCTGGTTATTTCATTTGAGTGAGCAATGTCCTTCAGGCTGTGTTGGCTCAGGGATGTTAATAGGGTTCAGATGTCTCTGAGCTCACGGAATCCCACACCCCTTGTCCCTCCTCTGCTTATTCTGTTGCAGTACATCAAAGCAAAACAGTGTTGAAATATTGAGTACCTTGACTATTGCTAGTGCACTATGCCTTTTTCTTGGTGTGAGTGTGATGGATTTCTCTTCCTTCTCCAGAATCTCTCCCACCTGTTGGGGTTTTTTTCCCCATGTTACAGCAGTTACCTGGGGTTGGTATTGGTGCTTTTAGTTCACTTTACAAGCTCATTACTCTTCAGACATTATTTTTGTACTTGATGTATCTTTCAGAGAAGTGTATTGCAAGTTTCTCCTTGAAAGATGTCATTCAGTAGGATATTTTTAATATTCCTGTCTTGTTGAGGAAACCTCCCAGACTTTCATATTTAAGTCAAGTTTTTTAATTTTAATCATTTTTGTGAATGATTTGCTGAGGTTCCTGGCTGAATGTGACTGACTTCACAATTAAAGGTTAAGCACTTAAGAAGTTACTGGAAGAGCCTGAAAGTAGTGATTGCTCCTGCATGATGTGCTGGTCACCTGAAAGATGGAGATTCATTGGGTTCTGATGGGTGATGACTCCTTTACAATGGGCTGCTTCTTGCTGAGTACTCTGGAGCAATGGTACCTGAGGTCTTCTTCACCCCATTATAATTGCCCTTCAAAATGTAGAGAATCCTTCCTGAAAAGCCACATTTGTTTTACAGTAAAATATATGTAATGATGGGTTGTTTGGAGGGTGTCTTTGTATTGCTGAAGGTGGTAAGCTGTCCTTATAGTATTTGACACGCAAAAATGCTTATTTTATCCGTGTGCCTTAAGACTTACTAGGATCATGAAAACATTCTTCTTGTTTGATTTTTGTCACAAGATAGCATCCTGTTCTTGTGGCAGCACAATGCTGAAAAGTTCAGAAATGAAAAACAGATGAGGGATGTAGAAATATGTTTAGCTGGCAGACAGTAATTCAGTCACTGAAGTTGCTGTTGCTATGTGCATATGATTATCTCAATAGCAAGGCTAAAATTCACTTTAAGACTGCATTCACTGCTTAAGAGATCCTGTGGGGTTTTTATTTACAAGGTGACATTGATTTTTGACATCATATTTTAATGTGTGTTACTGTATGTAGTTGAGTTGGCCAAGATGTCAGCTGAAACCTGGACACAAGGGCATAGACATCCTTGTATTCAGGGGGTGGCAAGTAGTACCTGAAGTAGTCTACTTGCTTTTATTTGTGTTGCCATGGGACCCATTTTGAATTGAAGACATCATCCAGGAGATCTGTGTCACATATAAGCACATAACTGGGATTTCAGGATTGCTTGTTCTTCAGTCAGACTTGTATTCTGACCAATAGTGGCCTTTTGATAAGCAAAACTAAAAGGAATCTGGATCATCTGTGTCTCACTGACAGAAAGTCCAGATGTTGTAATCTTGAAATATATATAGCCTATTCATCAGAAAAATAAAAGGAATAAAAAAGTGTGGGCGTTTGAAATGTTCTCTGAACATTGGACTTGTGAGTCAAAGGCTTTGAAAAAAGTTAATTTGGGACACACTAATTTCTGACATGGGAAGCACTGTATTTAAAAAATAAAAAAGCTAGGCCATGCATTAAAGGAAGAACATAAGATTTGGTTGTGTGGAGTTCTCAACATGAAGTTGTATAGCTGCTCATAAAGACAAGTAGTTTTACTGCAAAGGTTTCCCTGATTTTCTTCACCTGCTATTGCAAGTAGACTCAAATAGTGGTGCAAGCTGGCATGGATCATTTGGATGATGAAATTTAATTCTATGGCTTCAAGTAGGTGGAAGAAGCAACCGAGAGCCAAGATAGTAAAGCATGATCCTTGAGCTATGTTTTCTCTACAACTTAGCGTTGCTTCCCTCAATGGGAAGTCTGAACTCAGAATTAGTTTGTCAGATTCATGCTTGCTGTTTTTCCCCTTACTTGAATATAAGTTTTTCACGGAAGTTGCTGTATGACCTCCCATGCTGGGCAGCTGTGCTGAGGGATCCAAATACTCGGCTTTCTGGGTGCTGTGGAGTGTATCTGGAGCTTGGCTCTGTGCTTTTGGTGCATCCTGCTTTTCTGTACCACGTAATATGGACTAATAGTGGTTGTCTGGGTAGTAGTTTTCCTCTCTCCTTTGGTGCTTGGTATGTCAAATACTTGAAATATAATTCTGTGGGCTGTAACCATAGGTGACATTGATTTTTGAGAAGTGATCTCTCAGTTGTTGAAGTTTTAGTCCAGGAATGCTAAACTTTGTTACAGTGTAGTTGTTGATGTAGTTATGCCATACAGCAATCTCTCTACAATTTATGCTAGACTTCTTAACCACTCTTTGAAAAACATGCAGTTTTATTTAAGTTTTCAGATACATCTAATGTCTCAGAGCTTGAGGTCGGGTGGACAAAAGGAACCAGACAAACCAGGAGTGAAAATGTTTGGTTTTTGGACTCCTTGAATATAAAATAAACAGTGTGCAGTGAGTCACAGCACTGTCACTACATAACTGAGGGGAGCTTGCAAGTTTTTAATTTTTTTAAATGGACTATCCAAAGCATTGGTATTGTTGAATTTGACCGTATCTTCCAGGACAGATAAGCTGATTTCCTGCCTAATTAACTTACTGCTTTCTGAAGTGTTTCCTAGAGCATTGAGATCATGTGCATTTACATGTATTTGCATAAGTAATGCGTGAAGGAAAGTGCTCAGGAGTATCTGGCCGGGGCTTCTGGTGGAGTTGGCAGTGCTCACTGTTGCACAAGGTACCTGTTTCACAGCTCCCCCAGTGAGCAGACAGTTTTGCAGCTGCCTTGGAGGGGCATGGTAAATGGAACAGTGAGAGAAGTGCAGTCAAACAAATCTAGCCTGCAGCTCTGCTTTTGGGCCAGTCAAGCTGGCACAGGTTGTGGACGCTGAAATCTGCTCTTAAACCATCCAGGGTGACTGATCAGAGAGAGGTGCCCATGCTGTGGATGTCTGAAGTTTTGGAATGGTAATTGCCACCAAAAACTTGAATGAAATAAAGAGTAGTGCAAGATTACTTCAAAGCTGAGTTAAGCTAACCACCAATGAAAACTCCACAGCATTGTCATCTTCAATTATCCAGGCCATGACTGCAGAATTGTTGTATGACTGTTGTAAATATGAAATATATCCTGTGTGAGTATAAACATCTTCTACATAAGCGACACTTTCCTTGTCACTTAGCTCCAGCAGTATGAAACCGAAGACATTTAATCTTGTTAATTTTCCATGGTGATTTACTAATGAACTATTTAAATTATTTATTGGCTTTCCCCCCCTTCCAAGGTGTACTTAAGGTCAGGAAGTATGAAATAACTTAACCTGACACCAGTAATACTGCACTGTAATGCCTTCACTCCTAAAGATTTCCAAGGATCTAAAGATGGCATTGCACTTTCACTCTCCACATGTGGAAGAGGAAGGGTGTTTTGCAGACTAGAGGGGGATTTTGTTTGGGGAATTACATGGTTTTCAGTTGTGTTTCTCTGATTTCTGGCCAAGTTGTTAAATACAAATGCGTGGCTTCATCATGAGTGTGGGCCTCCCTAAAACCTGTCCTTTCCATGGATGAGCCCAGCTGCCAGCAGTGTGTATTTGTGTCTCTGGTCAGCCAGGTCAGCTGCTTGCCTGCTGAAAACTAACCCTCTGTGAATGCAGGCAGGGAGGAGCAGAAAGGACAGGAGTGGGATGGCTGCACTGCTGGGAACAGTGAGCAAGAGAGCACACTGGGAGTTGAGCTGTTTGATGCCTTGCTGCAGAGGTGAGGCTAAGCCTTGGTCTCTGCCAGCTGTGAACCAGATCCTTTTTGGGACTCCGTTGGTTTCTCTCACTGCGTGTAGAGTAGGGATTTTGAAATTTGGAAGCTTGTAATGGTGATCCTCCAGAGGAGGAGCAGTAGATGAAAAAGTGAAATCTCTCTCAGCTGCTGCTTGAAGTTTCTGCTTCTAAAGGTTTTACCAACAGCATTATCCTAATAAGCCTCTCTATTCTTGAGCTTGTTGTCCTCTAACAACAGGTACCAAGTCTCTTAACACTTAGTCAGTGTTGTACTTTCTATGTCAAAAAAAGAAGCAGTAAAATCTGACAACTCTGATATTGGCAGTTTAAATATCAGTCTTTTAGGGGAAATGCTTTTAGATGTATATGCAGCAAATTCTAGGCAACTAAAATGTAAAGGAAATGAAGGTATAGTCTCTGGCATGGGATTTTGTAAAAATCCCTTTGGAGTACAGATAGTCCATATCCGTGGTAGCTTTTGGTATCTTGGAAATGCTTCTGTTTGTCCCAGTGAGAGACACTGACACCAGTTTTAGTCTATAGCTGAACCTAAAAATGAATGTGTTGGACTTAGTCCATCATAGTATTCTGTCTGTAATTTGTGGGTTTTGCAGTAAGTGATAAGGAAACCTGAGCAAACTGTTCCCCTGTCTCTTTGTCAAGAAATGGGAAAATTTTTCTGCTTCTTTCAGTTAGTCCTCTGATGAGACTCCTTCCTGGCATTATATGAGACTATGGAAAGTCTTTACTGAAATTATATCCTTTTTTTCCATGCCTAGAGTCTCTTCCCTTCTATTTTTGTATATCACTTATACCTCCATCACTGTCTCCTTCTAGTCTAAGGTTGCGTCTCTAGTAAATCTTCCCCCCTGAGGGACAATTTATGCTTACTCTGAATAACAATTTGCCAGATAGGTAATGCTATATTAGCTTGCTTGCATCTGTATGTCTTTAGGGACTCTGACTATATGCTCCTACTAGGAGTCTTGAAAAGGATAACCTGTGGTTCATTTTTAGATGTTGCTTCACTTTTACCTCCTTTTAGCAGCAGTTATTGTTGGTCTTGGTTCTATTCTTTCCTTTTTTTTTTTCTTTTTTTCTCCCCACTGTTTTAAGTATTGTACCTTTGGCTAAACTGTTTTCTAGGGATGGAGAAAATATTTTTAGGAAATTAAGTACTTAGTTTCTGGTGGGATCTGACAAGTACTGCAGTCAGTGCAAAAGGGACAGGCAGAGCTGCCTGGCAGGATGCAGGAGCAATGAGTCTGTCCTGTTAGGAGCAAGCTCTTGACTTTGGTGTCTTGCATCCCTTCAGTCTCATCCTTCCCAGTTTTAACTTCATTCATGTTGGGTGTGCTTATAAGACTCTCACAGCAGTGCTACTCTATAAGTATCTTGGGCAAGCAGGTGTGATATTTACATGGGAAAAGTAAGAGAACTGTAATTAAAATTACATAGGTTTGTGCAGCCACTGTGCACTGCCATGTGTTTTACATAATGCATCTAATAGTTAACTGTCTTACTAAAAAAGACCTTCAGCATCTACTATTGGTCCAACACACTGTTTTAATTTGCCTTCGTTCGGAGACCGACGTCTCCTCTCTGCTCCTTCAATAAGAGACATGCTTCAGATTCAAGTGGTTTCTCTCCTGAGTGACCTATTTGTATTTTCTCATGTGGTCTTTCTATTAGGCTGTGTCCCAGCAGTATGAATTGCAGCAGAGCAGCAGTGCTACCTGTGGCTTAAGGTACAGGGAAAAATAACTGATCAAGCCCTTCTCAGCTGTGTCTGTGGCTCTAATAAGAGGAGGCTGAGTTCCTACTGCTTAGTTTGTGCTGGCTCTAGTATTTGTCTGATGATCCAGTAAATCAATTCAGCTTGCTAAAAGACCAGAGACTAATCTGGCAAAAAGTCTGTGTTTTGGCCTTTTGTTTTGTTCTCATTTTTGCTGGGTTCATAGGCTGAATCAGCTTGCTTTCTGATGGAAGGGGTTGTTGGTAGAAAGGGGAAAAGAAGGCAGGACTATTCCCACTTTCCAAGTGGCAAATCATGTAATTCAGCTTAGCTGGGAAGCAAAAGGCTGGAAAAACCACAGCCTGAGCTGGTCTTGCTGCTGGCTGCTGTCTGGGTAGGTCACCAGCTGAGCTCAACAAAAGGCATGTTGAATGCCAGGGGGTGGGGGGCTGGATCTGCCTGACAAGCTGGGTTACTCTGCCATGGAGCTACATTGGAGAAGGCGATGAGCGAAGTTAGCACTGTAGTGCTGCGTTGTATTGTACAGTAGTCTTCTGAGTTTGAGAGAGTTATTCTGACAATGAGTATTTTCCCTTTCTTAGGCTGTTAGGCTTCCATACATCAAACCTGATACCTGGTGGTACGTAGATACTTGTGCTGATGTGCTTTCAAGAGCAGCTTCTAGTCTGTGTGAGTTGTAGTGCACACAGTTTGTGCAAATATTCTAGCTCTTCCTTTAATGATGGCAGATCTTGGTGTGGGCTTGAGGAATTCAGAGTTGAGTTGACTCCACATACGACGTGTGGATCAAATACTGCCAGAGTATTCTGGACCTGCAACTGAACCAGTATTGTGCTTCCTGGGGTGTTTTCTGCCTCCCTTTCTACCACTGTTTCTGCAAGAGTTTTTAGTCATCACTACCTGCCTTGATTTTTATTTCTTTTTCATAATCTGGATGTCCTGATATCTTACCTAAGTAAAATACTGTATCATATTAAGGTCTCCAGAGAGAATTATGACTGCATGGCAGATGTTCTTGGGAGATATTATACTCATCAGATTTCTGAGTGTGTGGCAAACTAACTTCTCATTTTGATATTAAATAGTTTCAGGTACTGTGATTAGTTTTAATATTTCCTCCTCCTTTCAGGATTCTCTGTACAACACTGTTGTAAGAGCTATGTATTAGTGCACACCATGACTAATGAGCAGTAGACTTGAATGAAGCTTTTGGGACAAGAATTCTGATGCTTGTCTGTAACATAATTGTAGATAGCTCTGGTAAGTGCTTGAAAGCTTTCATTTTTGTCTCAATAGATTAAATTTCATACTTGAATGCAAATCTTAGATGCTACTTACGGTTTGTTGATGTTAGGTGTCACTAGTGCCTTTCCTACAGTTCATTTGCAGAATGTACCAGAGTTGCAATTTAGGTGGCATTAAGTATGTCTGACTGTGTACATCTGTAGCATGCAAGTGTACTGGTGGGGAGGTAGACAGCTACTTTTAATATGTGCCACAAAAGAAAATTGTAAATACAGTACCAAGAGTGGAGAATGGCATATTCGAGTAAATCCCTGTAATTTCAGGGGACTTAAAACACAATCAGTGGTCTTGGCAGATGGCCAAGGACCCAGGCAGCTTCTGGAACTCTTCCAGCTGTTAATGGAGTGTGGGTTTTGATTAAATTTACTGTGGCCACTGAGTCTTGGTCTGCTTGTCTCTGTATGTGTTAATGTACGCTTTTCTAACAATTAATATTTAATTTTAAAATCTGTTTTAATACTCAAAAGCAGCTTTACAGTATCCTCATGACATAGATCTCTCCTTTATGTTAAGCACAATAAAGATTGAAACACCAGCATGTGAGAGGCCCTACCATTAAAAACTAGCTGTTGTAAAAGCCTTGAAATATTTGTGCTGGCAGCCTTGCAGCCTCCCAAGAAACACTGCTGCTTTAGTTATGTGAAGTCTGTTCTACAGTTGACATAATTAACTGGTTACAAAAAATAAAATCTAATGTAGTAGAATTGTGGTGTGGTCAATGGGGCCTTTGACAGGACTTCAGGGTGGTAGTTTGGACATGAGCCTGCTGCACTGACTGCTTTTCCATTTTACTGTAGCTGAAAATCTTGTAAAGAAATGGAACATTAGGGCAATCCCTTGTACTTCCAGATATGTCAGTGAAAGGAGGAACATATTAAAGTAAGGATGAAGTTAGTCTTTTAATGTGGAAGAAAGGAGTTTCTTAAACTTCAGACCCCAAAGAATAAATACGTAAGAATTGTTAGGCTCATGCCAAAGGCAAGTTCGGTTCTGCGAGAGCATTCCTGTTAGAAGGCTACGAATGCTTTTAACATCGATACCACAAATAGTTTGAGACAAGGGGAAAGTAGATTACTGTAGCAGTTGTGTGAGTGCTGGTGTGAGCCTACAGAATAGGTGGCTATATATTGAATTAGTTCTCTATATAGAAGTATATTAGAATTTTTAATATTTTTTAAATTATGAATTTTTCGGGTCAAGGAGCCAATCTAATTGAAGTCAGCAGTAAATGGTGAGGTAATACTTTTCATGGAAAATATCTTAAATAATTAAGGCAAGAACATAATTGCTTGAGAGTCTACGAAAATGAATGGCTATGCCTCAGTAAAGTTCTTTTAAAGAATTGTTGATGAGAAATCTTCTAGTAAGGCTGTATCTGTAATAGAAATAAAAGTGACCCATCTGAATTATTTGAGAAACTTTTTAGGTTCTTGGATAGGTGATTTTTGTTCCCAATTGTTAATAATTCATACTACTGGGATGTAACTGCAGTGATGTCATATAGATTGGTTTTAGTATCTTTGAAATGCCTTTACATACCGTCAGTTTTGTTAAATTCTGTAATATTTGCAATGTTTTAGTGTGCCATTACTTGTGATATTTAAAATTCATAGACCTCTATAATATAATTACTTTCTGGTTGTGAAAAAAAAAATCTGATTTATTGCTGCATTTCTTTCTCCAGTCTTACTTTTGTTACTTACACTGGTTAGCTTGCAAATTGTTAGAAGTGAACCGAAGTAAGTCTATTTGTGTAGCAAAAGTTCCTGCTAAAATTCCCAGAGTTTGATGAGACTCCAGCAATACTTACTGTGTTACATCTTTAAGCAAGACTACTTTGTCTTTGCTATATGTTTTTTTTCAAGCTGAAGAGATGAACCAAGTAGTAGTGAAGGGAGGCTATTATGTGCAGGGTAGTACCTTGATTCTTACAAAAATGGGAATGTTAATTGTGCAGAGGAGCTAGAAAGAATTCAGTTATTTTGAGACTAAGGCTAAATCTAAGGGAGGTGAAACTAGGGAGCTGTGTTCTGTCCCTCACTGAAAAAATGTAGTTAAGTCACTCGTTAGTTGCTATAATGTGGTGAGCATTAGATACACCTATTTTAGCATGTTTTAAGTAAGTGTTCTGCTCTGAAGGAATATTGAAAATGTGGAAGTGAAATGTGACTGTCAGTTGGATGATAAATATGCCAAGTACTAAAATCTTGGTTTAAACACTGAGGTTTTGGAGGCAGATGGAAGAAGTAATATTTATGAGCCTCCATCTTATCTTATGGGTAGATGAAGGTCCTGCCTTCAGAATCTTGAACTACAAGGTAAACTGTTTTGAAATGCATTAGCCTCATTCTAAACACCATTATTCTGTAAATTTATGAGAACTCGTTCTATAGCTAATGCAGATTTAATGTTGTGGTGTAAATTGTAGCTATTCATATCTCTTTTGTATAAGAAGTGATGCACAGTCTGCAGTCTCTGGGTGGGAAAATGAACAAAAGTATGTCTGAATGATACTGTTCAGTCTTTGTAGTTTAGTTCTTACAGACTTTTACCTGTTGTTGTTCAGCACAAGTTTTGTTTTATAATTTGAATTTACTGTTATTGATACATATGAATTATGTGGAAACTGGATTTATTCCAGTGTTGGTATCTTGCAATGAGATATTAAGCTGATGAACAAATAAAGTTCAGCTACCACTCTGTGTTTTAAACAAAACAAAAAACAATCTGGCAGACATTTAGGAGAGCCATAAATCTAATTTTATCCAATCTATGACTCTGTCTCTTGGTTTGTTTGGGGTTTTTTTGCATTGTCATCCCTGCCCCTGTTTGGTTTTGGCTTTTTAAGGGTGTTGAAGCATAACTTGAGTCAATGGAAGTGTCTGCTTGTGTAACATGCACCACATGTCATGTGGCCCAGCTGTGCTTATTGAACACTTATCACCACACAGCATGGCTCACAGAAATGGTAGGTGAGAACTGATTTGCATTCTTTAAAGGAAGATTTAAGTCATTCCAGTCTTTCTAGCATCATCAAATACATGTATCAAAGTCCATCTCATTCAAAGAGATGGTATAAAAAATAGGGAAAAAAGACTTCTTAAAAAGAAGGTAACCAGACAGCTCTTAAAACCTAAATCTCTCAAGGTGACTTGGAGCTTAGTGAGGGAGGTAGAGGTATGTCATGGAGATCGATTGTGAAACAGGAGTACCAGTGTGTGCCATCTAGCAGAGTTATAAGAGAGTAGAAGAAACCTGGGTAGCATGGAGACAACTGCCTTAAACAAAAGGGCAGAAGGAATGTTCAAATGTGTTAAAATCATGAGTCTAGTAATCTTAATGTAGAAACACAGTGAAAAGTTTGTAGTTAGCAAAAGGCATCAAAACTGATAATGATGCTTTCTTCCTGCAGATCAGAAGGGTTCCACTGCCTGTAGGAACTGCTGATGATGAGGATGTAAACAAAGCATATATAGTAGATACAGCTTTTGCAGGGAAATTAAATAACTTGTGTCTTTGTTCAGTGGGAAGGAAACTGGAGGTTTCAATTTTTGAACTTTTCTTTGTGAGGGTTTCCTCAGCTGGTGGATCTAACATGGTAGAGGCAGGAGAAGAGTTTGTGGATGTAGCTGATAACATTATCAGCAGCAAAGTACAAGGACAGGGTGGTATTAACTCTGATTCTAAATACTCAAAGATGAAATAGCAGGATGCTGATGATGTGTAAATTCTTGTATAAATCTACTGTATTGCCAGTGCTGTAGAGAATGGCAGGTGTGGTGCCAAAATTTACATAAGGGAGACTATAGCACTTGTAAGGCTCTGATGCTAGTGGCTGACACAGTCCAGTTAGTAGTGTTATTTATGCAGCTATCCACTACTTCTGTCCTTATAGTCTCTGGCTTTTACAGTCAATGTGACTTTTGATAACTTGCCTGTCTTGCAGCTTTATGGAGGCTGATGGAGGGTCAATAACCATGTGGATAAAAGTGATTTAGATGTCTCTAACTTCTAAGTGAATTTTGAGAGGGTCTGTTACTAGCTTTAAAGGGAGCTCTTAAGCTATAGCATAAGAAGAGAAGGTGCTGATAAATAATTCCTTAATTTGTAAAGAAAATAAGGTGGAAGTAAATGCTTGGCTGTATCAGTAAAGTCACTTCTAGGCAGGACAAATTGCTGTGGGAATCTAAGATTTTGCTAAATTACTTGGAAAAGCCCTGGTGACCAGTGAAGAAGAAAGCTTGCTGCTGATACTAAATTAATTGAGATAGTAAGGGTCTGAAAGCTGAAAAGAACCACCGAAAGTCATTATGACTGAATTTCTAGTGCTGTCATTTGTCAGGAGAACAGGTAGCTGCACTGAGGAGAACAGCCCCAGCTTTACATTTAATGATGGGTGCTAAACTGGCCATAACCAGGCAGGAACAAGGTCTTAGTACTGTTATAATTTAGTAGGTGTCAAACAAGCAATTTAGAAGATAAAAACTAACAATCTTTATTTAATCTTTGAGCACAAATCGTTGCGATTGTACTATAGACTTGATGTCTACATTGCAAGAGGACTGAATTTTAAACTGTAAGAGTGATAGACATCTACTTTGTCAATGACAAGCTATTGCTGCTGCTCCAGTTCAAAAGTAATACATATTTTCTATGTTCGTTCTTAAACATCTTACAGCACAGTAGAAACTTAATTGAATTCTAGTGGTTTTACTGTAGTGTATTTGAAACCAATCCAAGAATAATGCTGCCTTAGTTTTTAATGTTTCTTTTGCTTACCATAAAGCCTTTCCTGGCTAATTAATTGATGTTGGTTATGTGTTTCATATTTGTTATTAAAATCCAAAGAAAAATACTGCTGTTTGAGAAGTGTTGATTTATAGTTGCTTGTACAAGTTCACATGGGAATGCTACTTCTGACCAAGCTTAATGTTCTCTTCCTCAGTTTAAGCTGTAAGGCTTCAATCAGTTTTGTTAGACACTGTACAAAAAGTTCATCACTGTAAGGAAGGTAGCTGATAATCAAGACCTGTGTTTAGTCTTTGCTTCACCATCTAATCTTGGTGCTTTCACTTGCACATCTAAATAATTGAAGAGATGACCCTTCTAAAGGGACATATGGAGGGAAAGCTCTGCTGAAGAGTTTATTATAAGAAGTAAATCTTGCCCTTGTCCTCAGCACACCATGTCAGCTAAAATTAAAGATTGCTTCGTTAAGGATTTCTTTCTTTATTCAGATCATGTAGCTGGCAGCTTGGTTAATTAGCTTTTTTAAACACAGGATTTTTACAGTTGATGAGTTTCACAACTTCACCTCAATGCTTCATTGTCCAGGAGCGGCAGTGCTTGCTTCCATGACCACAGGCTTCCTTTGGCATATATGTATTTGTGCTGTTTCAGTTTTACCTGGTACCATTTTTTGAAAACATCGCTAAAATTGTGTCTTGCATGGAGTGATATCTTTATTTACTTTGTGTTGAGATATAAGAATGAGCTGTAATTTAAATTTTTCATACGACTTTTAGGAGATGAATAAAGTACTGAATTATGAGAAGTGACCTTTTATCAAAGTCCGAGGTTGCCGCTTGTTCTGTTTGAGTCTTAATGAAAAAATGTAATGATGAAGTGAAATAAAGGAACTACAATGAGTGGTCAGAGGTGAAAACTATGCAATCTCTTTACAGTGTCTAACAAAAACAGTAAAATTGCTTTGATGCTTTTACTTTGGCTTTAACAGGATCTGAGCAGTTACTAAAATGACTTTATGACATAAAACGTCAAAGCATTAAAGGAAATCAATTAATGACTACTTACCTACTTTGTGATGTGTAGTTAAAGGTTTTCTGTTCAGCATACTCTCGTTAATGTGAAAGCGGGTTTTTTATTATTCAGATGAATATTTTAATAAAAAAAGGCTTTTGTATGACAACACAAAATTTAAATGCCTTGCATTCATTATGTTCTGGTGGACTTGTAATTTCTGGATAGTTTGTTATCAGAATCACTTGCCCACTTATAAAGCAGATCTTATGTGCTCTGTAAGACTATTATTCAGGTTGCTCATACTGAGCTTACAGGAGAAGATGAGTTGAAAAACTAGTAATTGATATTGCTGGAAGTTAGACATACTTTGATATAAAACCTCTTAAATCTCGTTGATATGACCATATGCAGTCTCAGAAATGAGTAAGCTTCCATGTATTCTCAGCAGCCCATGAGTCTAATTGCTGTGCCTGAGAGAGGATAAGAATGTGCCTAAGTTTTTCTCTGTGTGGTATCTTTTCCCTTTTTCCTGTGTTTCTCACTTATTATTTTATTTGGAATTCAAACAGTTGAATCTGCAAGCTCCTCAGCGTCAGGCTTCGTGGATGTGGACAACATTGGTTCTGTTCCTTGATGAAGCGGCATCACAATGTATTATTGAAATGTGCAAAACTGTTCCGTTTAATGGTCCTGAAAAAATACTGTCTGCATTGTTAGATTTGCAATCTGTAGTTTGATTTGAGGGTATTTAAAGTATGTTTTAGAGTTATTTGAGGATGTTTAGAGTGTGTTTTAGGGCCACGAGTCTCATGCCTTTGTCTTGCCCCATAGACTGCTTTAGAGTATGCATTATGGTTGTACAACACCTTTGCCTCATACAGGTCTGATGTGTTATGCTGTTAGTTAGCTGGTAGTGTTTATGCTCTTCAATGGCAATTGCTTTAAGGCTTTAATGTGTGTAAAAGAGCTTGGGCTACAGTGACTCCTGTAGTTTACTCACTTGCTGATGCATCTTGTTAGGTCCAGTGACATTAAGTCTTATAGTCATTTCCACACGTACAAGGTTGTTTTGTTCTCTATTCTGCAAGCATGTGGACTAGACATTTTAACTTTGCTCTTATGTAGAAACAGATGCCAGGAATGATCCTAGACACTGGAACTTTCTGATAATACTTTTTATAAATTAGCAGGAGTTACTAGCTTCAAACCAATGTTGTTGCACTGTAAAATTCAATAGTAATGGATTTTTTGTAGGTAGCTGGAGCAAGTAAGGATTTTGTTTATAGTATATGAACCTATTGTTTTCTTCTTCAGATCTTTGGAATAGTAGATGCAATTTTTTTTTTCTTGGGGGAACGAAAAAGACTTTATCTTACTTTTGGAAGACAGTAACCCTTTTAACCTCTTGCAGCTATACCATTTTAGATACCTATCAAGAGATGGATTCACAAAACAGATGGTAGGGGTGAGTGCTCATGGCAAAACAGCAGTGGAATAAACTGCAGCAAGGAATGGTTTTTGGTTTGCCCAGAATTTGCCATGGGTGTGTTTTGGCAGAAGGAGTATATTCCCCTGATTGCCAGCTCTGCTGGGTCTTCTTCCTAGCAACAGTTGCCATCAGCTTTAAAGTGTAGCAGTAGTGTTTGAGCTTTTAATATTAAAGAAATGTTCTTAAACATGTAAAAAAATTCAATTTTGAGTAGGAGAATGAAGAGTGTGGTAAGAGCATAAATATGGCTTATTTTCTCTAATGAATTTATACTCTCATTTAACATGCAGTGACCATTATTGGAGATAAATACAGTAAGAACTGAAATGAGAGAAAAATAGTGCTTTCTCTGAGAAGGTGTACCATGGCTTCCCAGTGGAGCAAGCCATGGTTTGACTGAAGCACAGTAGAAAAGCATTGTTATAAAATCAGATATCTAAGGCTTTATCTAGTTTCCAGTTAAATCAATAAGACTAACTGATCCTAATGGAGTTCTGATTCTCACTCTGTCCATTTGCTGATGGCTTTGGGAACACAAGGGACTTGATTTTCCTCCCAACTCAATGTAAAAATTATTTCTGGCACTCCTTTCTCATCCTAGATCTGACTGCTGCCAAATGGACTATCAGCAGCTTTGTCTGGACCCAGAATTTGGACTGCAGAAGCAAGGTGTGGCTTGGATGCGTGTTTGCTTTATTTAAAGCAGAGATGTGAAGGTACATCCCTGCCGTACATCCTGTGTGGCTCCCACCTGCCTTGGGAAGGTGGGCTCTCCACATGTGCTTACCACATTTCCCCACCTAGGCATGGGAAACTCCCCTAGTACTTCAGGAGGTACTTCAGAAATGTATGGTTGAAGAATAAAAATAATAAAAAAGAGATTTTTGTCTACGTTTTTAAAAATAACTTTACAAGGAGGTGCCAATGAAGGCATCATCTAATGCCTTTGTGCCAGTAAGTTACTCAGGCAGGCAGTTATCTCTTACACAATGTGATTAAAACCCCATTTTAAATTGGGTTTTTTGTGTTTAATTGGTTCAATAGGCAGCACCATCAGTCTTTTTCTAAAGCTGAAAGTGTTAGTCCTACAGTAGTTAAAATTTTAAAGTATTGTATGCTTTTTTTCAGATTTTAAAGATCAGAATGCTGAACTGGAATAAAAGCTAATTTACAGCAAGTACCTTGATTCAAACTTTAGACTGTTAAAATCAGCTTTGTCTAGCAGAGGTCTATTTGTAGGTGTTAAGAGGCTTTTTTAAATTAAGCTAATTTAGCTTGGTAATTTAAAATTACAAGACTTTTCCTTTCTTGCTCCACATGTGAATAAAACTGAGGTATGAGAGAGTGAAATATGCTGCCTCCAAAGTCTTGAAAGAAAGTGATTTAAATTAAGCAGGTTGGGTAGCGAGGCACAGATAATTTGAAAAAAGCAGCTTTGCTAAAGTCATTAGTCAAGACTGTTTAAGCAGTTATCATTAGCTGGTTTCCATTTTAAAGCTATTTCTCAGTAAGCTATAGAAGTTTTGAATTAAAAACTAGTTTACAATAAACAATTGTCAACTGCTATTTTCTAATGTTCTAAAAAGCCAAGGAAATCTTTATATCTCTGTTATACAAGTTTTACGTGTGTGGTTGCATATACCCTCTTACTCAGCAAAACAAAAAGTAGAATTAATGTAGTAGAAAGTATATGTAGTCACTGGTCAATTAAAATAATAGTTAAAGCTCAAGCATTAAGATTAATATGTATTATATAAATCAAGGGGTTTTTGACATAGGTGATGCATCCCTTCATGTTATACCCATTCTGTTTTATGCAACAGTAGTCTTCTGTTCTGAAACAGGCTCTTCCTTTGACCTTTTACTCTTTTATTACTGAACAACAAGCTTCAAGGCTACAAATGGTTAATTGTGACATCCCCAACATGTTTTTCAGCTTGAAATAGTGCTAATATACTTTTGGGGATTTACGTGCAGAGGCAAAAGGAGAAAGAACAAGATGTGTTGTGTTTTCTGTCTCCTTTTTGCAGCAAATCTAGACCACAGAGAAGCCTGAAGGTATCTTAGAGACTTAATACTTTAAGCATATGTAGGCATGAACTCTGTGATCATTTGAAAAAATTGTGGAATTGAAGTTTGTAAAAGAAATGTTAAGATTGATCCAAATGCAATATGAATAGAAGTGTGCATAGTAAAGGTCTTAGAAAACTGCAGAAAAAAGGGTTAAAAATATGGCCTGTGTTGATAACCAAGGTCACCATTCCTAGCTGTAAAATGTGAGGAATGTGCTGTTTATGTCGAGAGCAAAAGGCTAAAACGAAGGCCCTGAGGGTGCTGCATCCCAGTGCCAGGAGAACAGTCATGAAGGAGCAGCATGCCCTGTGTGCTTCCCGTTGCTCTTAAGTGGGGAGGAAAACCTGATAATGGAGAGACAACCTGACCTAATGCTCACTGAGACCGAAGTTAGTGATTTTGAGACAAAGGACCACCCAGTATTAATCAATGACTCCTAAAGAATACCAAAAAAAAGAGCCTAAAATTCTTTTTTTTATCACCAGTTGAGGACCCCAAAAATTTCAGGAGGACAAGACTAGCTGTTTTCCCTCTGTCAAAACTTGTGGTGGAAACAACATCTTGGTACTTTGGGTTATGTGGGAGTGAGAGCGAATGAAATCTCAAAGTGTGAAGGTGTAAAATCAACTTGCTTTTTTTTTTTCCTTTTATTTTATCCTTTCTCTAGTCTTGTACTGGGCTGCATGGTGCTGATTCCCCTACAATAGCTTTCTGGAAGACAAATATTTAACTTGCTATTTTATTTTACTGTTTTTGACTGCTGAAGTTGTTAAGGAAATTTAAGTGTTAAAAAATGTGTTAAGAGATCCCTGGACTTGGAAAAGCAATGCGGTATCAGGTATCTTTACTTACAATCCAGCTTTCTGCATGCTGGGAGGTAGGTAGATATACAGGAGGATAGTTAAGAACTCTGTGGTGTTTATTATACAAAAAAGGGAAATTATCTTACATTTGGAGTTACTTGTCATGCTGATAGTACTAACCATTAGGAAGTAGCACCTCCTCTGCCATCCTTATCTAGGAATGGGCTATCCTAGTGCTCCTGGTGAATCTTAAACATTTGTCTTGACAGCACTTACAACGAAAAACTGAGGGATAAGACTGAGGTTAAGAGCACCGAAGTTGTTGCCCGAGTATGTTGGTTCTGACAGATTTCTGGAGAACAATTTGCAGTAAAACATTGGAGGGCTGTGTGAGTTCTTGAAGTGGTGTCCTTCTGCCCTCGTAGTTACAGCATTACATGAGGCTGCTGAAAGCAATGAGGAATGCCGAGGGGCATAACAGAGATGTGCCATAGTAGAGATATGCCAGATGTACTGGCATGTGAAGCTAGCACATTAAACTGAGAGCTAATTAAAGTGGGTACAGAAACTTGCAAAACCTCTAACCTCCAAAAAAAAAAGAGATAGCTCTGATTTGCAGGGGAGAAGAGGTGGTTCTTGATGAACGAGTGAGCAAACACTATCTATGGATCTGCATTTGCAAGACACTATATACCCAAATAAAAGGACAGGGAGAAAGGAAAGCTGTACCTCGTTCTAGGAAATAACCTTTTTTTACTTGCTGAAAGCAAAGACTTAACAGTATTTAATACTTCTGTGGAACCAAAAGTATTCACGTTACTACGTAAGTATGTGAAGATGGTTTATGTGCATAGCTATTTATTCATGGTTGATGAACGTGGATAATTCTTACTTGCTTATCACCACCATGATTGAGAAATAAGAAGAATAAAGTAATCCAAAATACTCTAACAAAACTGTCAGCCATTGTTCTCTACAACCCGCAGAAGTTTTACTTTTCGTTTCCTCATGTTAATAATGTGTTTTTATTAAAAAGTCTGAAAGACTGCAGGGCTGGTTTATCAACCTGCACCAGGCTCAAACTGCTCCCTCAGTTGAAGGAGAATTCCCATTCTTGCAATGGTTAGTTACAGGTATTTGGTCTGCAGGTGAAGCGAGGCTTGTGCTTGTGCTGCAGGACCACTGCAGCTCACATCCTTGTGCCAGAGTTTAGCCACTTAATCTCAGGGAAGGGTCTCGTACAAACTCGTTGATGTGGGGAGGTCTAGTATTGTCACTTGCCACCAGCTGTACGTTTTAATCCACATGCATTAGAACCTAAAAGGGTGTTTCTGAATAGAAATTTGACATCTTGACACCAGCAGCGTAGTCTCTTTTACTTTCTTAGCCAAGTTTTGCTGCAAAATTGTTGTCTGTGCAGGGTCATTCTTATGATGGCATCTGACTCCAAACTGACAAGATTGGATTGCGGGGGTGGGGGTGTTTCCTGCCAGTAGAAAAAGTCAGACTCTACCGTGGTTCTACTTAGGATTATAATCACTTTACTCTGGAATTTGCCATTTTGGACTGGAGGATTACGATTCTGTATGGTTGCCCTTAAAACATTTCAATCTAATTTTGTTACCGACTGTTCATAATGCATGCCTTTGAGCTATTAAAAGGAATTTGATCTTCACGTTTTTCTTACAATTTCAATTAAAATAATATTGCCGGACTTTTAAATGCATCATAAATAGCAGCTGTAACAACTTTACCATGCCTCTCTTTTTAAATGCTTTTGGCAGATTATGAATGTTTAGAAAAACATCCTTTTTTGACAGGAAAACTAGAAGAAACACAGCTTACTGACCAGCACCTAAATATTTTTAGACATAAATTAGTCTAGATCCTACAGTTGCCTCAACAGTGACTGACAAAACAGCAGAAACTGGCCAAGCTTGGCAGTGTTTATGCAGCCTCAGAGCACTGTGTGTGACAGTTAATGACACCATGTTCCTCCCGAGATGGGAATGGCTAGTACAGATCCTCCTACAATGAAAAAACATCCTTGTGTAGGGAGGCAGTTGATGATTTCATGAAAGAAGTCAAACTGACAACAATTTCCATTGAAATCTCATTTTAAACCCTGAATATTGAGGCCCAGAGGAAACAATAGTGAGCCAGCTGTAGCATAACCTTTACTCAGTAAGCTACTTGGTTTTTAGAATGTAGTGCTTTGTTCACAAGTTTCTGTGGAAACTTAAAAACATAGGAAATATGAAATTCAGAGTTAAAAAGCTTGTAGAGACTTGAGGTCTAATGGAAATGGAATGGAATATTAGTTACTGCTGGCTCAGAGAATGAGTACTGTCTTCGGTATGTTTCCGAAGTAAGTAGCAAATAGCAGGGGCTCCTGCAGGAGCAATTGATGCAGCCATGACGATGTGCGTGGGATTTCAGTAGAAGATTCCAGGTCTGTGCAACAGGGGATCTCGCTCCCTCCTTACTCCTTCAAACACCTCCAGAAAGAAAAGAATGAGCTATTACCAGCTGAGAAACTTACTGCTGAGACTTTCCTTAATCAAAGTCTTTACTCATATGATATACCCTAGTGAGCAGGTCTGTTTGCAGTCTTAGTAATGGGTTGCATTAATGCTCTGTATCCTAAATATCTGTTACAGTTTCGAAAGGAATAGAAGGAATTCTAATTGTTCTGATATCTGGTTGTGGCTGCTTCTGAATTAGATGAATGATAAGGTGTTTTTAGTTGTTTTTTAAGCTTCTTGGAGATAGAGATTGCTTAACAAGCACCTAAGGAGAAACTTGCTGCTTAGCTCTCTTGGTGCTAGAAACAGCACTCAATTTCCACTTTTACTGTTTCCTTAGGGTTTAAAAAATTAGTTCACCAAGTGGTATGTCTCAGTAATGATGTTATTCATGCAACTTTCTCCTTATGTTTTATCAGTGAAGCATTTCATAATTTTTCTTTTTGTGTGAAGTCAGGGGAAAAAAATCAGTATGTTAATCTGGTTTTCCGAAGTTTTTCTAACAGAAAATAATGCATGTTAAAAAAGAGGGTGGTAAATGACAAAGCAGATTGTTCACATTACCAGCAGTAGATGTTTTAGGAGTGAATTAGCTTTCTGGAGAACAACCTTGCTCAGTAGTGGTAGTTTGTGTTTTAGCAGGAGGTGTTCATTGCCTGAGAGTTGAATACTTACACCTTCCTCACATTTTAAGATGCAGGTGAGATAACACGGTGTTTGCCATTCACTGCAGCTAGACCTCAGGAGTTTCAAGGCCCTTGCTTTCTTGTTGCTATTTCTACTCTTCCATACACTTGTATCACAGTCTGTAAAAGTTGGTTTCTTTATATGATACAAATAACCAGTAAAGAGATTTCTGTAGTTTTCCGGTTGCAGAATGTAAGTGGAGATTCTAAGGACAAAAGATGTAATAGTGGAGTGTGTGAGTGCTACTGTAAGCTGCTGCTGAGCTCTAAACTTTCAAAGAAAAATAGGCAAGGCTCCTGTAATGTTCTGCATTTTTCCATGGAAGTGTTTGGAACATGTGATGGTTTGATCAAGCACCAGAGCAAACAAAATAGACCTCTGTTTTTATGGGCTGAAGAATGTATCAAAAATAACATTCAGTAGTATCAATGAAAAAATCATGCACAAGCACCATCGTCTTCCTAAGAAATATCAAGTTATTCCTGTTGTATCTTTCTCTCGTAAATTACATGCATCATTGTCAGAGCAGCATCTACAGCTGATCTGACAACAAGTGGTTAGCAATTAAATGGATCCTTTGATTTCTACCGTGCTGTCAGCTGATGATAGTTGGCTTGAAACGGAACAGAGATTCTTGTGGTACTGTGTGATCTCTACTGCTCAGGATTGTGCAGAAGGGAAGAAAAATGCTCCTTTTCATTCTGGCATCGTACAGTAGCTGATGAGAGCAGCAAAGTCTGCTTCTGTTAGCTCACGCTCATCTCTGATGCTTTAAAAAAAAAGTCACTGCATCTTTCTAAGGTAATTTCTGGATATTGTCATTGTTCTTGTCATGATGCACTTTCTTGTACCAAGACAAGCTGCAAGAGAGTGGCAAGTCAGGTGGCAGTGGTCCTGACTGTTCCAAAACAATTCCACCAGCTTGCAGTGCTCAGTGGTGTGGGAGTTAATCTCCCAAAACTGCCCTTATCCACAGCCTTACAGGAGCTGCACAAGCTGCTGCGTTTTCCTTGTCATCAGTACTGTAGGAGGAACGGGATTCTCATCTGTAGTCAGCTTAGCAGTTTGGGAAATGGTGCTTTCTCCTCTAAAATAAAAACAGATCGGTCAGACCAATAGCCCATAACTAGAACAGCAACTGCTGCCCTGAGGTGTTGTGTTCGCTGGGATCTCAACCACAGAGGTGGGACTGGGGGGAGCTTTGAAAAGCCTGGGATACCAAACTGCAGTGGTGTGATGGAGCTTCAGGAAGGAATAAAGGAATTTCCTCCTTGTGGAAGAAATGATTCATGTAATGAACAGTCATCTTCTTATGTTTGATGTGTCTAGTTTCCTTACCAAACAGAAAGTGTGTGAGGGAGTTATAGGAGCTCTCTTTATTATATTTAACAGTAAGACAGGACAAAAAACAGGTCTACAGTATTTTGTTATATTGCCTGCTCAAAATTTCATGAACTGCGCTTCAAAACGAATGTATTAAAATCTGTAAGATACAGGTTTTCTAGATCTTTGGTTTCCTGTTTATCAGGGGCTGGTTTAAAAGTGTGCACTGAGTAAAATATAGCCAAACTACAGACATGCACTACATCTTTTCTAATCCTAACCTCTGCAAGGACAGAGGAAGAGTATTTTGTGGTGTGACTTTACTATTCCTACTGTAGATATATCTTTGTTGCTTTGAAATCTTTGTTATAAACAGCAAAGCTTGGCATTTTTTCCTTTTTAAGGAAAAGTCCTTAAACCTTTAATTCAATCAGGGTACATGTTCTGCTGCAGCACCCTATAGTTCTCCAAAAGCACAGTAGAGATGTGTGAAAGTCAGGAGTTGGCACAGTGTGTGCCAGTATGCTCCAGTGGACTTGCAGAAATCAGCTTGTTAACTTCTCTGGCAGTTCTGGGGGAAAAAATGCTGCTTTGAATTCATGCTAGCTTTTTCATTGATCTTCAGGAAATGTGATGTGATTGGTATACATGAGAAACTCCTATTGAAAAGTCAAAACAAGCCTGAATTATGTGAGAATAGAGGGATTTCTTAGAATAGTCTACTCTAAGATTGTTACGTCTGTCTGCAGTGATAAATACTTATCATGAGAACAAAATTGTTGTGTGGTTTCAAGTTCTTGAGTTGGAGGAAGTGTTACTGGTTTTTTTAATGTGCTAAAATTAAAAAATAGCAATAGTTGAAGGCAGACTCTAACCTTTTATTTCTGTCCTAATTATTTTTGCTTTGAGGTTTAACCATCACTATGAGATAGCATCTGACTCGAAGACTTCTCCTTGCTTGGTTAGGGATTCCTAACTCTGTTACAGACACTGAGAGTAGCGTTACTTACTTGGACTAATCTGTTGCTACTGCAGGAGCAACACGTGGTTCTGTGCTTCCTAGAAGTGCAAGCTTTAGAGCTTCTGGGGTGGGTTTTGTGGCCTGTGTGAGGCTCTAAGTGGGGCAGGTTTCACTGTTGTGCAAGTGGGGCCTATTTAAATATATACCTGTGTGAGTTCCTGTTGCCTCTGTGTTGACCTAAGTAAAAATTTTGGGTTTGATAGGGTTGAAATCACTTGCATGTATGTTCTCAGCTTTGCAGCTTGCTTCCTTAAGTGCTGCTGGAGGAAACTTGAAAAACTTGCCTTGTGTTTCTATATCTTGAAGACCGGCTTTGGATTGACCTATTGGGTCTGAGCCACCCGTGGGGCTTTCAATGCACTTTATGTTTTCAAGTTGGGGCACAGTATTTTTAAACTAATTTTTTAAACTTGCAAAAAGACGCGTGCTATAATTAAATACATAATTTCTCATGAGAATCCCTGATTTTGTTGTATTTTTCAGGGAAATAGTGGTAGCTTACTGCTGGGGAGTGCAGTTTCATGCTGTTTGGTGTTAAAGCTGTCTTTAAACCAGCAGTGAGACATAACTGTTTAACAAAAAGTGATTTTCCTAATATGAATCATTTATTATGGCTGTATGTAGGTAGTACAATTGGAATTACTATATGAGTTAATATCAACCAATAAATGTGGTGGTTCATAAGGATTTTTGTTGTTCAAGTAAGCAGAAATAATCTAAAGAGGTAAAGTAAAAAATTGGATAATTTGTAGACTCCATGTAGAGCACTAAATACCCCTGTTTAAGCAGGCTATAGAGTGGATTTGCTACAAAAATTTGTTTTTTATTGGGAGCTTGTATCTTTTTTTTTTTTGTGCGTTTTTTTAACATTAAGGAAAAGCATCTCTGCATTTCTTGGCTAACTGAAGATTCCCTAGAATAATCAGATGCTAGAACCTACTGCTAGCTTAGCAATACCAGATAATATAAAAAGAACTAGTTTTATTAATTAAGTCTTTGAAAGCTTTGAAAGCTTGGCAGACTCCTGGAGCTTCAGAATATATTCTATGTCATTTGCTTATTGTATCTGTGGTCCAGCAGTTAAGACTGTCACGGTCATGTCCCATTGGTCTCCTGGAAAAGTCCCCTTCAGTCTGAGGCAGGACACCAGTTGCTTAGATCCACTTGATAACTTGACACAAATGAATGGAAAGCCTTGATATGGACAGAAGGACTGTCATGGGGTCATGCTGTGCCCTGCTCAGGATGAAACAACAGTATAATATTGTGCTTAATTCCCTGCTTGCCATCGTGCCCTATATCACCCCATCCCGCTCTCTCATGCTGGCTGTGGCACTGATGTGGTGCAGTGATGAGCCATTCCAGCCAGTTAACCACTGAAAGGAGAAGGAAGAATCACGGTGGCTGTTCCTGTGGCTCAGCAAGGGGAGAGGCACAACGATGGGATGCACTAGATTGTCAGGCTCTTTGTAGCTCCCCACCAAAAAAAACTGCTTTGACATTGGGATTTGTATTAAAAGTGGTTTTCAGGAAAAAAGGAAATACCATTTTGAGGGCTTTTTGCTGTTTCTTCTTACTGAGGCTTTACAATTTTTGTTGTTCAGGTTATAGAAAAGCAGTTAAATTTAATTCAGAAAGCAGCTGACTTAGCTCTTCCTTGCAATAACAAGATTTGGGTCAGAAAAGATTGGAGCAAGAATAACATGGTTGAATTTGCAGTGCTTTACTTACGGTGCAGAATTGCCATTTTGCCCATATTATTGTTCAGTCTCTTGTTTCCCTTCCAAATCACTGTGTATGAAAGGCCAGGTAACCTTCTGTTGATTTGTTTATTTTAGAAACATACACAACTACAAAGATAGTTGGGCAGATGATGTGCCCAGAACAACCTGTAATTCCAAAAATAGCTGGTTTAGGTTAAGCGTCATGCTGATACCTTGGGAGTTGCCTGGGTCTTTTTTTTTGTTTCTTCCTTCCTACCACTGAGTTTCTCTCTCCTTTATTTAGTTCCTTTCTACAAAGCTCTTGGCATTTCTTCCTCTTGACCTGTGGGTTATTTCCATCGAGTTACTGTAGTTCCAATTCTGCAGCCTAGCCCTCATTCTCTTGCATATAGGGAAGACAAACACTGAGTGTCTGATCCACCTTTTTGTTTCAGTGCTTTTATGAGGCAGCTCTGCAGACGTCATTGTAGGTATTTTTGACCCACAGCCTTTGGGATGGAAAGTCAAGCAGCAGCTTATAATTTGATGACTATGCATAATGTCTGGTGTCAGGAGACGCCAGTCTGCTAGTGCTGCATATTGGCTGAGACACTCATGGCTGTAGTTATGTCAAAGTCAGAAACACTGAGGGTCTCTTCAACACTGCTTATCTGTCTGAACACCTAAGACTCCAGTCAGAGGCACTTCAAATGTCTTGTCTTTAAAGCGTCTGTCCTACCTTGCAGGTTCCACACAGTATTAGTTTGTCTTGAAACTGAATATTGACATCAGCATTCATTCTGTTGTGCAAACAATGGTGGCTTTTTTTCCCTTTTAGATAAAGGAATTGTTTTGTTCATTCTGTTTCAAAGGCTCTGGCTTGTTTCATCATGAATTTAATGTCTCGGTGCGGCATTTCAGAGAGAGAGGAAGGCTACCCACAAAAAGCCTGCTGTGAAACTAGTTTAATCTCCTCTGCTTTCTTTGGTTACTGGTGATTGAGCAGAAAACCAAGAGATTATTTTGGAAGAGACCCTGACATGCATTTATAAAAGACACCATTGAGATGAGTCCTCATTCCTGACTGCTGCAAAGTGTTTGCAAGGAATCTTTCTTGTGACTGTAAACTTTTACTCACTTTCCATAATAACTGCTCACTCGGCTTGATTATGTCTGCAGCCACAGATTTATGTTACACCTGGTCTAAGGCTTCTTGTAGAGCGCAGTTTTAGAGGGAGGGGGAGAAGGAAATGAAGATACTTGGATTTAAATGCTGCTTTGCCCAAAGGCAGATATCTTCACTTGAGCTGTAATACTGGGAGGTGAATGACTACTGTGAACAGAGCATCCTCCGGGGATTGTTCTGGTCCTCTCAAAAAGCACATCCATCCTGTAATCAGTTAATTACTTGCATTGCATGTAGAAATTGTATATTTGACTGTTACTGTTGTTGCGTTCTTTCTTTCCTGATAAGGCAGATTACTGCTTCTGGAGGTTGAGCCTGTAGTGATTTTTCCAGAAAAAGAAAAAGTGGATATTTTTAGCACAAGCCTGCTTTCCAGGGTGCTGCTCATCACCGTGTTGCCAAATGGCTCCTCACCAATGTGGCAACGGGTTTTTGCCTCTGTGCTCTTAGGATAAAGGTGTGTTGCTTTTTGTAAGAGTGGATCTAAGGCCTGTCAGCTCTTTCCTAAAGTATAGTTAAGCACCTCCAGTTCAATAACCATTTCTCAATGCTTTGGCTACAGCTAAGTATTTTAATTCGGGCAGTGAGCGGTAAGAAGAGTGTAGTTTGTCCTTAAATGACAGCATTCTTGCTATTTCGTAACTTAGATTTCCTAACTAAAAATCTCACAAAATGAAAGTTGGTGTGATGATAGGTTAAATAGTGCACCCAGGATTTTATATTTGAAGTGTTTAGGAGCCTTTCTGCAGTGAAAGTAGGGGCAAATTAATGCATGAAATAGAAAGATTTTGCATGGGAATTACACATGCTAATGATTATATACTAATCAAAAAATTAGACTCACTTCACGTGAGGTGGAAAGTCTGGCATAGTTAAGACTTCAGAAAAGAGTAAGTAGTTTTTGGTGGTATAAATGTATTTGCTAGTTGCTCTTTCTAGTCCAGGATTATTTTAGCTAATGACTTCTCTTTTTTTTCCTTTTCCCTGACTGTACTTTTAAAAAAAAACGTTAATAATCTGTCGCTAGTTGTAAAATACAACTTAAAAACATCAGAAAAATACTCAGGAAACGTAATATACTTATTTAAAAAGAGAACAGGTCTCAAACTAGTTACAGTATAAATGACTGATAATTCATACTTGGAGCCAGGAAAATATTTTTTGTCAATAACGCTGCATATTTCATGTTGAAATGTGTTGACAAGACACATGCTTATTTATAAAACTCTCATCAAATTAAGTTTAAGAAACCAAAACTAAAGCTTTGTATTTTTTTCTCTTCCTCCTCCTCAGCCTGCAGTGAGCATTGCTGTTAGTTCCAAGCACTTGCAGAGGTCTACAAACAGTCCTTGCAGAAGGAGGAGCTGCTCACAGGCTGTCTGCTTGTCATGTGTCTGGTTTGGGTTTTTTCTCCTAGCACCTTTACATGTCCCCTTTGCTGTTTGCTTGTGTGTATTTATACTGTCTGCGAGGTAAAATGTATTTTGCATGAGAGTCAACAATCTTTATCCTTGGTCTCCAGAAATTGTTCATACTGCATAATAGTTCCCAGTAAGTAGGTGCTTTGCAAATATTTGAATAGCAGAGCAGCAAAGGAATGATAAGTGAAATCCTCCGTGCCTCTACAGCAGCAGATGTCTAGAGCTGAACTAGTCACCCTCAGCTCCACTGGGAATTAAATCACCTCTTTCTCTCCACTAAGGACATTATATCTTATGGCCTATTTCAAACACTTGGCCATGGCAAGATCATTCTGGACCCAGTTTATTGCTGACTAGGTCACCGCCATGGTAAGTTGGCAAGTGCAGCTGAGCCTTGTGCTTCATCTCATGCTATTTCCATTGTCAGTTGAATTCTGCTAAATTAATAGTTGCAAAAACTACTAACAACTTAAGTGATTGCATTGAATCTTAAGGCAGCCTACAGTTAAATCCTTCAGTCAATGTGATTTCTGTCTGGGGAAGGCCAAAGTTTGTTGAAGGAGGATAGAGAAAGGAAAGTGAAGCAAGTGAGAAATTACGTAGGTGTTTGCTGTATTTCCTGTATGTCAGGAGTTGTTAAAGGCTGATTTTGGTTGGATCGGATGAAGACTGGAGGTTAAGAGGCTGTTAACAACTTGGTATGAACACTTGAGGTGCTTCTTGGTCACCGTATAGCTGTGAGCTGGGAACAGGCTCTGGCAGGTTGGATCTTGGATTTCATTTACACTCATGGATGGGAAGTGTTTCATAACAACTGGAACAACAGCCAATCTGACAGGTGAGTGATGCTAGTGAAGTATCTCAGGAATTGTTTTGGGAGTGGCGTGTTTGTTTGGGTGGTTTTTGGTTGGTTTTTTTTTTTTTTTAGTAAAAGCACACAAGTAAGCTGCTTTGGAAGTGCCTACACCTCAGCTAGTGAAGGCCAGATTTGCTTTTGGTTTTACTGCTTGCCCAGAGGCATTAATGTAAGCAGAGCACTTAAGCATACTGTTAAAAACCACTTTGTGGCCAAAATCAGCCTGTTATTCAAATACATTAGTAGCACAAGGAAAGCAGGCAATCTGTAATTCTTATTAAGGTAAAAAGCAAGTTGCATAAATTTCTTTGTTGAAACAATTTACTTAATGTTTTGAATATTATTTTCCTCTTTATTGCACCAAATGCTTTCCATATGCTTTTAAAGTGTTAACAATGAAGTGGATGTTTTAAGGATAAATTGTACTTGTATTTTCCCTTAGGTTCTATAAAACAACAAATTTGCAGTAATTTGTGAGCTCAGAAACATCTTTCCTTTAAGCACCTTCTTCTCAAGGAATCTACTGTAAAAAAAAAAAAAAATTAAATGGCTAATTGTATAAAGATGGGATAGATGCTATTAAAAAGCCACATAAGCATTTCAATAATTTTACTGCAAATGCATTTCTTATCTCTGAGTGGGGCCTTAAGTCCTCCTTAAGTTTTCTGGATGTTTTGCTTCCTCCAGAGCACGTTAAAATAGAGCTGAAATGTCTGGTGTGTGAGATGGTGTCAGGAGATGAAAGAGAGATTATTGCAGCGATACTGGTTTAAAAAATTGTTCCTGTTTTTTCAAAAACGAAGAAAATTTATAGCTGGTGACAGTTTGTGAGTTAGCAGTTCTGAAAGGGAAATTGGACAATAGTTGTTTTCATATCATACTCTCTCCAGTATTTGCTCTATTAAGAGATTCTTTAAATAGCAAAACTCGTACTTTCTAAAGTTGAAGTTGTTCCTGTTTCATGTCACTGACCTTTTATTACTTTCTTAGGCTGTAAGAGCTGCATATTTTACAGAAAAAACATGGCTTGTACAGTACCAATAGTCAGTAGTAAATTCATTTAATGCTAACTTATGTCCATAGTGGATTTTTATTTTTATTGTAGTTTAGAGACATCTCAACAGCAATTAATGCTACCTTAGTTTGAAAGGTCTGACATAAACCTTATCTGCAAAAATTTATTTTTCATGTTAAAACCTCAATTAGAAATGTTGTCTAGCTAGTTCTTGGAAGCACAGACTTTCCAAAATTGAACATGAGTCAGTGGGAGTTGTTTCTCTTGAGCTCTCCTGAAAACCAGGTGGGAAGTACTCTAAAGCGAGCACCCAAAAATCTATGTAAGGTTGGGTGCACCAGCCGTCCTTTCAATGGGAATTGGTTTCTGACAAGCATAGTTGATAGACAAGAGCTGTTTTTTGTTTTCAGTTTGTGAAACTGCACTCATTCCAAAACAGCTTGTACCGATGTTTCCAGCTCACGTGAGGTGAAATAAGCTATGCTGGCAGAGGTGCAATTTTTTTCTGGCATAAATTAGGCCTACTTTGTGGTTTACTGGTGACACTGTCAAGTGCAGAGCTAGTTCTAACTGCATTACAATGTGCATAAAACAAATTTTCAATTTTGGTAAACCAGATTGAAATATGAGAGGACAGTATTCTGTATATATGTTTCATGTGTACTGACTCTTCAAAAGAAGTAACTCAAATGCCTTTGTGCTTGGTACTAGTCCTTAATTCCACCTAACTGTTGAGGAAATTGGGCTGCTTTCCTTGTGGGATTCATCTGAGCTAGTTGTATTCTCTTTGACATGTTTTATTTCACTAAGAAGACAGTGAGAAAGAAAACCTCTGCTTCTTCAGAGAGAGATAAATTACCTTGATTCTTTGTGAATGCCTATGCATTGGTTCCTCTAGAGCCCATTTGCACTGCAGGTGATGCTCAGGAGCCCTTGTGTTGGAGGAAGTGGAGGACCTTTCCCCTTAAGTAGTGGGCAGACATGAACAAGATACTTGTGCTTGCTTTTATATCTTGCAGTCCTGGGTCTGGTAAGCACAATCACTGCAGTGGTTAGAGAGATCACAGTACGACAGCATCTGTTTATCCATCATTCAGTATTTTAAGAGATTAGTGCAAGGCTATTCTTAGCCCTGGCAGATAGATGGTATGTTATTTTAGAATGTGTATTTATTTAATGTTTTCTTTAGTGGTATCTATGTTAGTGTTTGAGGTCCCTTGAACTAGCCATGGCTGTATGAGTAATTTTTATCCCATTGAATTTAGACTTTTTTTTACCTCTTCTTTTTTTTATCCTTTCTTTTTTCTGGTTTTTTCTTTTTTCCCCCCCTCAGGATTATGACCCTATAAAAACAACATATTCCTCATGTTGTGCCAAGGGCAGCTCTGAAAATTGGCTTTAGTTGATCTGTCTTGCCTTCTGGGCTTATCTGCTACTGGACAGTAGAGGTGGGAGGACAATACAGGGAGCCTGAAGACAAGATGATGTCATTACAGTGCTGGCAGCCTTCCTGTGTTTGAAGCCTGCAAAGATGTCTTCAGTCTAAGGGAGACAGAGATGAGACTTGGAAAGATAATCTTACTAGCCAAAAGCTCAGCAGAGTTTCACTGCTTTTGGTTTCACTGCTGTTTGAATTCAAGTTTTAAAGTCTGTGATATAAAGTTTGTTGGCTGATAGCAAGTTTGAAATAACTGCTTCTGTAAGCCTAGGCAGTGATGGTGTGCTTCACTATTTGTTTGTTGCTTCAAACTTTAAAAAGAAAAACTTAATGGTAGGTTTGTAGAAGTTCAGAATCATTGGAATAAATGGTTTTATTTTCCTAATATCTGGCTAGCCGAGAAGGGATACATTTGTCTTGCATGTGATAAATATGCAGATTTTTTTACCAGTCTTCTTTTATATTGAGACAGTAAATTTACCTGGGAAAGATATGTAAATATTGAAAACTTGTCATACAGACTTGAATTAAAGAAGGACAATATTTTAAGATGAAAAGAAACCTAATGTTTTTCTTTTAAATTATGTATACTTTTTCAGTCTTGTTGATGCTTAAGCATGGCAGTTCTTAGCCAAGAATTGAGGATTATTTTATTTTTTTGATGATTGCTTAGCAATTGTACATATTCTTGCTGTGAGTAGATGAAATTCTGTTTGCTTGGGCGTTAGAGAAATCTCATCCATTCAGGTTCCAAAAGGTAGCCTGAGACAAACATGTCAAACGAGGCTCTCTTTAAGTGACTCTAAACCAGCAGACTAGTGAATTCTAAAGCAGAAGTTTAAATGAAGCTTAAATTGATAAGCAACTGATTGATATGTAACTGATTTTAATTCTGTTTTATATTTGTATTTAATGAAGTCAGTACTATCCTTCTAAGGAGGAAGGTCCAATGCATGCCAGTCTCCTCTGAAGATTCTTGACAGTGGGCTGGCAGGAAAGAGTTTGTTTTTTAAGAGAGATCCTTTTTTAAATCCCCTTTGTCAAGCTACATCTGATAAATTGCAAAGCAATGCACTAAACCAGCATTCTTTTTCCTAAGTTAAATAAAGCAACCTTAAATATCCTGGCTACACAAACTGGAAAATAAGTTAGTCGAACCAAGTTTTATACTTGACATCATAATTTTTTTTTTTAAACAAAGGAAGTATTATCAGAAGACTATAATCAGTTCAACTCACAAACATGCTTTAAGATTTCAAAACTAGATCTCCTCTTCCATAACATTTTTTTAATTAGGGGGACAGAAAAGGAAAACAAGTCTTTTTTTGCTTTTTTGACTCCCAGTTGGTTTCTCAACTCTGAATGACCTATCTGTTCAACTTTGTTAGCAGAAAAGAAGAAAATATGCTGTCTGCACCTGAAAAACAAGTTAGTTACCTAAATCTGGTTTTGCAGTTCGGCAAACTTGGGGTTTTCTAAGTACGTACATATTGGCAGCAAAATCAAATGTCAAAATAGGTTTGTGTGCAGAAGGTTCAGTCATTAGTTCTGGTGACTGTTATTTTTCATTTTGTCATGTTTTACAAGGTATTGAAGTTAAAATTTTGTTTAAATTTCAATGTACATTTTTGGATGAATTTTTATTCACTTTGTAATAATCACATCTCGGACTGCAGGCAGCACTCCCTACTCGAGGGGCTTTAGCTCGTAGTCCAAACACTTTAAGCTGAGGAATTGCAAAAGGAAACATTTCTCTGCTGCCTCCGCTTCCCTCCAACCTTGCAGTGAGCAGGTTTGGCAAGTCACCCAGATGAACAAAAATCCTTTCTTTGGCAAGTTTAGTTTGGGTTTTATCTCTGGTTTGTCCCACAGCTGACCGCACACCCGTGTAGGTCAGAAGGGGAAAAATTTTGTTGCAAAAGCTGGCAAAAATGGGGCATATCTGAAGTGTTACTGTTGCGGAGATGGTGGCAATACTGTCTTGTTTGAAGCATGGGCCTGTATGTTTTTCTGAGAACACCGGTGGCTCGCTGAGCCTGTTTTCTTCTCGAAAGCTTTCTTGTAACAGAGGTGTCTCTTCTAGATTTCCTGGATAGTATAAACTGCATCTTTTTAGTCAAATCTGTACAAAATCATAAATACTTTCATAAGTGATGGTGGGGAGATCAAGTACAAGAAATAAAAGCCTGAGCTTACAAGCTTGAAGTAGATATTTTTAATCCATCCTGGGTTTTGTATGTTTCCTGGTGGATTTAAAGCGACAAGCACGATCCTTAACTTGCTGCATGTGAACTTCCTTCTGTCTCCTTATGGCTTGGAGGGCCGACACCTCACACCTGACCCTCCAGTCCCCTCACTTTGCTGCTGCTGTAGAAATTAATAGTAGAAATCAATGGCTGTGTTGTCATTAGTGCAGATTACTATTGCTTCTCATTTTATGATGTGTTTGACAAAGTATGGCAGCTTGTGGTCTCAGTTTTCTTGAGAAAAATGGCAGTGGCTTTTACTGTGAGTTTCTCTTTCAAAAGAAAAAGCTTTTCAGATCTTTATATTTAAATGAAAACTAAGGGCAGTATTTCCTTTGTAACACTGTTTTTCAGAAAATATTTCTTAGACTGAAAATGGAAAAATGAGTGTGTGTGTGCAGAGGAACGTGGAGGGCATGAGGGTGCACATTCCAGATCGCCTGTGCTGGTGCGGTGATGCAAAGCAGCTGTGAGTCGAGTTAACCAGCCCTTGGGCTGTGCAGGCAGCCTGCTCCTGCCTCTAGTCCCAAAAATATTGCTTGGTTTGGTACCACGTGGCTTCAGCTCTTCAAAAATGCAGTGTTGTGCTCGCTGTGGGTGCATTATTCAGAACTCTTAATTTTGGTGGGGTTTTTTTTGTTTTTTTTTTAATTTGCATTGGAGAATTACCTGTGTTCAGATTACCATTAACAGTTGAAAATGCATGTTGGTAGCTCAGGGCTTTCTTTTATTAAATTATTTATGTGTATATGTGAAGTATGTATGTATATGCAATTCTTGCTTAAGGGATAAATTAAAAAATTAAATGTTTTTAATTTGTATTTTCACGTATGGAAATAACCAAAAAGCTAGACTTTCTTTCTCATACTGTTCATTAGCAGTACATAACCTGAGTCAAATGTCAGTGATGAGGGAGAGTTTCTGTGGGGTGGTTCTGCTCTCTGAGTCTTGGAAATGTGATTCCTGAGTTCAGGAGAGGAAATGAGTGGCAGCTGATCAAATACTATCACCAACCACCTCATCATGGGAAATGCTTTTTGACTGAATTTGGAGCAGTGTTACCATGGCTAGCATAATAGAAACTGCTGCAGAAAAATTCGTGTCATTACAGTTTGGTTTTGTCTTTACAGTTGAAGTGATGTTTTGTTGTTACCATGCTTACTGAATGACAGTTTGGCAATTTCTGTTTGATCTCCTTTCGGAGGTACTGTGGCACTGGTGCATGTTCAGATTAACAGCACTAAAACCACTGGGGTTGCTTTTTATTTATGGGCTATAAAAAGTATAAATAGAAAGCGGATTTATGTCATCTTGCCTATTGAACATGTCCCCCTAAGCTTATGAAATCCTCTGATAGCAAACTTCTGACCTGTAAACTGAGGAAAAAGGATGTGCAATTACATTACGTTGCTTTTAACAAATTATATTTTATTTCATATCAAGGGACAAAGAAGATGTTTACCTTGGGTTGTATAATCATCTCAACTCCCAATTTAGTTGGACTAGGAGGGTTACAGGACTTAGGAGCCAATGAGCCCCTGGTGGCTTTGCTACACCTTCCTCTTTACACCCCTCTTCTTCTGCAGGGCTGGGAAGGCTTTCTGGGGTTTTGAAATAACATGCAGTAATTTAAAAACTTGGCCTTCAGCAAAAGGAATATTGCAGTTGTCATATTTGGGCAGTTAATATCTTATAAGTAATGATAATAAATTAATGAAACTTTGTGTATAGTACTACTGCCAAAATAAATTGAGATTCTGTGAGGAAAAAGGATATCCAGAGCAGAAGCAAAACCCAGCTCATTACAACCACACCAGGATACTGGTCTTTCCCAAACGCTGAAAAAGTGGCATGTAAACTCATTGCTTCAGTAGCCAGGAACTGCAGACTGTATACCCAAATGAATGTGTATTTTAATGTCTGTGGGAAGGGAAGATTAATGTGTGTTTATAAACTATACATAGGAGATGTCAGTGACTGTGAGGTGGACAGGAAAAGTGTTAAAACAACCTCTAAACAATCCCAGATATCTGTTCTGAGCTTGCTGCCCAGCTTGGTCTCTTTTTGGTTTCCTTGGGACTTAAGGCCTTTCATGTCTCCCCCCAGATGTCGTAGTGTCTTGGCTAGCAAGAGCTTCTGCTTTTGCTCTGACAGCATTTTCATAAACGAAGCCCCTACACTGTCTTTATGCAGCAAAAGCTGTCTGGATGGCATCCTGTTATGGAGTGTTTGAGATGGCTTAAAAAATCAGCTGCAAGGGTATCAGCAAAAGCCAGATTTAATATTAAGCGACAGCATGACAAAGTTCATTGGCAAGATTCAGTCTACTACTTACAGGACAGTTAAGGGACAACAAGGAGAAACAAGCAACAACAAAACCAAACGAAATCCAGGCAATCAAAACAGAAATGAACTGAGAACTGTCTAGGGCGATGTGTGTTTAGGTGCATGGGATAAAAGGGCAGTGAGGGCAAGGATAAAAGGGAACACGGCCTAAAACAGCACTTAACAGCACTCAAGCTTAACAGTACTTTAACTTAACTTATACCTTAAACCTAATAACTTAACAAAGGAACAACACTTAATTTATACATAACTAAATTTTTACCTTAATTTATAACTTAACCATGACAATTTAACAGAGGAATAACACTTAGTAGCATTTAACCTAACTTGAAACTTTGAAGTTATACTTAGCAACTTAGCAAAAGATCAACACGTAGCAACACTTAGCTTATAACTTATATTGAATGTAACAACTTAAGAAAAGAGCAATACTTAGCAGTATTTAAGTATGGTTAAGTCGTAAATCACAAGCTTACTTACAGGCCTAACTTGCTTCAATATTCAAGGTACTTAAACATCTAAGAAAGCAGCATTTCTCTCAGATTTGTTGTAGTATATGCTCATATGCATGCACACTGACATAAGGAGTCAGTGCAAGCAAGGTGCCTGTGAAAAATTCCCCTCGGAGGTTAGTGAAATACTCGCTTGGAATGCTCTGCATCCCGTGATGGGTGAAGGGTTGAGCCTCAAGGAATGAAGCTGTAAGTCCAGGACTTGTCCTTCGGCGATCCAAGTTTGGCAAGCGTGAGAGTTCGCTGGCTCTGAGAGATCCCACTCAGAGGGAGGTCACTGGTCACAGCCCAGTGCAGCCCAGAAGAGCTCAAAGGACTCATTTTGGACCGCCGCTTACAGGGTTGCAAGAGAGTGGGCTTTAGTCATAACAGTGTTTCATCCTGGCTGTGCTTTGGGTCGGCACTTTCTTTGAAAGTGTGAGAACAGGAACATTATGCTATTCAGGTAAGAAAAATTTTCCAAGGCTATTCATAAGGAAAACAGGAGCTCATTAGCAGTTCCTGGGAGCAGACAGTGTTTCTGATAAGCTTGGGAAGAGCTGAGCCCAGGTGCCGTTCTCAAGGCTGAGGCCCAAGGAGCATTTCTCAGAAAGCAGTGCGGCCTGGAAGGGGGGTGGAGGAGAATGCACCACACGTTCTGATAAAAACTGGAAAGCTGATAACCCTCACGGGTGACTACAGTCCTGTTAGCCCAACCTCAGGCATTACACAACGTTGAAGTAAAAGATTATATGGTAAATGCGAGAGGAATACAGTGCAACCAAGGCGCATCAGAGAGGTGCATGGAGGGATTTCTCTAAACTGAGGAAATGCAATTCTTACCCATTTGGACCTCTAGGACAATATTTTGCATGGTACTTACATGTAAAGTTATTACTTTTCCTGAAGGATATGTGTTGAGGCTTAAAAAAAAGGCTCATTTAGCTGCAGGCTGAGATATGCTGGCAGAGCAAGTTCTGTCCTTTGTGCTCTCCAGTTACTGTGTTGGTCCATGTTACCGAGAGCAACTGCTGCACCACTTTACAGAGTGCAGAAATATGGGTAGTGTGACCTTCATGTACTTCTAGTGTCACTCTTGGTCAGTTGATTAACTTATAAAATTAGATTTATATCATGCAAATAGTATTGCTGCTATTTGCAGAAAATTTGCCTCACAGCTCCAGCCTTCACCTAATGCATAGTCAGAAATGGCCAGAAGGAATCATGTTTTAATGTCATCTTTTCACAAGTCAACAATTTTCTAAATAATAACGCATTTGTGAGGTTGGAATGCACATTAAAGCCCCTTCTCAGTTGGTCTTCCTTCTTTAATACTGTTGCTACCACTACTAATAGTGATAATGTGAAATGCATTGCTTTCATTACACCAGTGTAAAAATAGGCAAAAAATTGCCTTTTCTACATTTGTTACAACTTGTGAAAAATAATGAGGCCCATCTGATGCCTTAAATTGTTGGTTTATGGCATTTGTTCTGCGTACTTCCAAGTTTGTTTTTCTTAGGCAGGATGCTCTTAAAGCCTTTCTTTTTATTAAGCAGCTGAGTGTTATAGGCAAAATGGTTCATTTGGTTTCTTTTCCCATTATACTTTGCCTTTGTTGAAGAGAATTTTTTTTCTATTGATTTTCATTTTTCGGTTACAGGATTCAGGTAAGGCTACAGCATCTCCATGTTTGTTCAACTGCTTCCTGGAATTGTGTTAAATTTCATGGACTCCTTTTTCCTATTCAGAAATATTATACTTGAAAAATATAATCTTAAAAGCTGTTATGAGACGAGCATTATTTAATAGACTCTTTTAGGTTTGTTTTCTGGTTGGTTCGTGAGTTGGGTTTTTCTCCACATCTGAGTAACAAAGTTTGCAGAATATAAGTGTAATTTTATTTCGTTTTGTTCTTCCTTGTTTAGTTCTTCTTCTAGAATCCCTAATAAATAGATAATTTAAAAACCTAGCAGAGGATCTGTCTGTGAGTTGTATATTTCACTTTGTATTTAGAATTGAACCTATCTTCTTTAAACCTTTCCCTATGTCATAATAAGTACTTGTTGCCTCCTACCTTCTTCCTCTTTTTTGTCATTCTCTTGTGAAGCTTTTAGGACAAAGCCAAGTGAACTAAAATTTTCTGTTGCCAGATAAGCATTTTGGTTTTTAATTAGAAAAATACAGACCAGATGGCTATCAGACATTGTGGCAAATGTGTGCATTTTAAATCAGTATTCCAAACAATAATTGAGGATGCCTATTGCTATGAAAGATTGTCAAAGTGCATCAACTTCCTAGCACAAATTTAAGTTTCAAGAGGATGACTTGATATTATTGCTCAAAAAAGAAAATGTTCTTTTACCAGTTTGGTGGCAAGCCCACTAGCTAATAGCTTGCAAATTGCTGTCTGAGCTGTGTCCCTTGTCTTCTTGTCTTCTTAACAATTGCATTTGCAAACAAGGATGAGCTCATGTGTAAAGTGTGCCTCACAACTCATCCAAATACAAAGGTCTTACAGTGCTTTACAGTTTTCTTTTGGCCTCAGATTGGATTTTATTTTTGTGTGCCGTTTGCTACTAGAAGTGTTCAGCTTGTCAAAAATCTCCACTACAGATAAGTCATATTTCTATTATTCTATTTCCCATTTCATTAATGGCGTTAATATATTTGTACATATTATGGCATTTGACATAGCTTTTAGGAGAATGAGGGATTATTGTGAGAGATGTTATATCTGAGCTGCGTAATTTATTTTTGGCCTTTGATTATTTGGCACATCATGAAGTGTTAATTTTTGCACTCACTGAGAAGTGTAAGGAGATTCATGGGAACTTCAACCAAATCTGTAGAAATGTGACTTTGTTTGTCTGACAGCATACAGCAACTGTTCTGGATATTCTAGACTGTGCAAATGTCTAAGAGACTCGAAAGACTTAAAAGCTTGCATCAAAACAGTTGTGAAGGGAATGTGATTTCAGTGCTTTTGTTAGAGGTTCGTTAACCCTGGCACTCCAAACGCTCTGAACAGGAGTAATAGGAAAGCTATAAAACCCTTTGTCTGGATTTTTGGATCCTGATACTCCAGATCTAAAAACAAACATGAATGCTCTTTGAGAACCATTTTCCTGCCTTGTTTTAGGACTGTATTTGGTATGTCACAATATCCTGTTCAGAGCTTTCTCGAGAATGTCACAATATCCTGTTTTCTATATGGATGCATGTACTGCAGACCTTCCCTGCCTAAACAGATCCTTTTGCTGTGGGAAACAGCAGCTAAGAAGTCTCATGAAAATATCTGGGGTCCGCTGTGAAGTTTTTTATTTTGGTATGGTTTTTTTAGTTCGAAGGCAGAGCATAATATTTCAGAAAGATCTTGCTACTCTTTTTGATGAAAAGTAAAAGCTGTCATTGAGGTGTTAATTTCTCAGTATTGCTAAATATGATATGTATTTAATACTTTATCAGAGTATTTCAGATACTCTGTGGTTAGTACTTCAGGAAAAGTGTATGTTGTGGCAGTTTGGAATACTTCTGGTTCAGCTGGGCCTTCTTTTCTAGTATTAAATTATTGAATTTCGTTGAAAGCCAAAAATCTAATGACAGGCATCCCCTGAACTGTAAAAACACAAAGCTGCTCTGGTAATGACCGGTAGATGTTTTGAGACACGTAAAACTTACATTCTTTTATGTCGCTGATTATTGCCTGGCAGCAAGGTGGTTTCAGTTGGTTTTTTTAATTTTTTTTTTCTTTTCATATACCTTAAATTGAAATGATTCAGAAGACTCAGAGAAGGTTGGATGCTTTACCCTCTGTTTTTCTTAGTCATATAATTGCATTAATTTCAGAACTTTATTCTGAATTGGTAACTGGAGATTCCTTATATAGAAGTTTTTTATGCCTTCTAATGTTTAGCACATTGTGAAATTAGAAAAAAAAAAGCCTGGATAGGTTTTACCTTGCTTAAAGGGGGGCAGGTAGGGGAAAAAGATGAATTTTTCTATGATTGAAATGATGAAAACCTCATTTAAAACAAATTAAGGAGTATTTTGCTGAACTGATTTATTTCTCTCCAGCAGAACTTAGCTTAACCTTTTATTTCTCTTGCGAGAATGGGTTTGAGTGTAATTTAAACTGTCAAATGACATTTATCAAATGATGGTTTTGCCCTGTAACAGGCAAATGTCTTCCACAAAATTGATTAGCTGCTGACCTCATCCACCTTTTTCAGACCCTTCAAGGTAGATTTCAAAGAGCTGTAAAATAATCACTTCACTTTCAGTTTATACTTCAGCACAAGGCGTTTACTGTCCTGGTAGCAATACCACAGTGTGTTCCACATCTGGGAAGGAGAGGATGTAAATGCCTGCCTATAGCTCTGCCTGTCACCACTCAGCCTGTTGTGCTTTAACCTAAACTTCTACTTACATAATAGGAACAGCTTTGGAAATGGCTTTTTACAGGACAATAGAATGAATAAGGTTAAGAAACTTTCTCTTCTAGGTGATTGTGCTCTAGTGATCAGGAAAATACTGTTTGGTAAGACCTGCAGGGTGTTCAGTATGAAGAAGGTGCTGGAAGAATGAGAAATAATAGTCTCCTAAATGTGAAATTTTACATCCCAAAGAGTTTTTCCTCTGTTGTATTCTTATTCTGCAGCCTTGTTTTGTGAGACCAATCCATTAGAAGCCCATAGGGTTGCTTTCATAAGCATTAACCTACCAGTAAATGGATTAACTGTGCCATTGAGGAAGTCTGTGGCCTGTTCAAAATGGTGGCTTTGTGTCTGAACCAAAAATATTGTTTGATATTTTTTCTCTTCAGATTTCTGTGCAAGTTTCTTTGCCAAAGAAGAAGCTGTGATGCAGAAAGTAAAACCATGAACATAAAAATCTCAGAACTGCTGGTGGTGTTAAAAGTTCAGTTCTATTTTTAGACCTCCATAATTTCTTTCTTCTGAAGTCTCTACCACTCTCCCTTCTTCCAAAATCAGTGTTTAAAAATACACAAATTTGTGAAAAATGCTCTTGACTTTCTCTTAGAGTAACAAACCAGTTGTAGCTTGTTTGTCTCAGCAGATGAGACTGCTGTGAATTAGCTTTCAGTACAGAAAGAGAGCTGGGAGATAAACAGCTGAAAAGAAAGTAGCACTTCCACAACTTTGCCACATCCAGCATCAGGAGCAGCAGGGATTTTCCTGTGTGTGAAACTGCCAAGAGCTGTAACTGCGATTGAGACATTTTATCAGGCTGTTCGGTGTGAAAACACCTCATCCCTCCATAGTTTCAGTGAGTCTGGCAGGCTGATATGTTAAATTAAAAGGAAACAGTATCTATGCTGTATACTAAAGCTGCAACATGAAATGCAAAAAACCCCTTAGAGGATGGAGGCTTTAAAATCGGAAGAGAGTTTCAAAAGAAACCACTAGGCATTGCTAAGTAGTCTGAGTGTGATTTGTGATCTGTGTGGGATTAAATTTTGGACATTGTGCATGGCTTCTTTGGGTTTTTTATGGGGTTGTTTTTGGTTGGTTGGTCAGTTGGTTGATTTGTTTTTTTTAATGAATAATACCAGCTGTAATGTGTTACACAGGTTTCTTCCTGTAGGATTGTAGCAGTAGGCATTGGCTTGTATCTGTTGGAGAACAGGATTATTGTTCTGTCTCCTCTAGCTAAACATGCAATATATGCTGTAAATTGCCTTTATTATATGCTGTTTAAATATCTCATTGTCTGCTTTGCATACAAGCAATTTATTGCTGTTTATGTTCTGACAGAATGAAAACTAATGCTTAATTATGCATTGCCCTAGTAATGTGGTGTTTAGGGTGAATGTATCTGAATTAAATAAGGGCCATTAATAATGCCTAACAATTTATGATATATTCATTGCTTGATTTCAAATCATATAAATTAGAGAAGCTTATTTGAAATGTCACCAATATAAGATGGCTTTGTGGGAACACCTCTCTGTGTGCTAATTTCAGAATCATTACCAGCTGAGTCTTACTATTTATTCAATGTCCAGTAGGCTTTTATTATTCCCTTATTTGCAGTTTAATTACAACCTCTGTTTTCCTGACAGTGTGAATTCAATCTTAAACCTGCAGGAGCAAAATGAGTTGCAATCAGTCGGTTTTTGCCTCAAAGCTTCCTTTTGCTTTGGCCACCTCCCATGACCGAGCCACCACTCTGAGCCACAATTTTTTGTATGTGTGTTTAAAAGGGCAATGGCAGGCTAAGGCTTTTAAAATTCTTCTGTCTTTAAAGCTTGTAAGTTGTTGGGAGGTGTTTCCAACTCGCATAACCACCAGTGTTTATACTAATATCACGGAAGATACTGAATTAATTACTTAAAGGGAGATTTCTGGGTCACTTATTAATATCATGTGGGCATGAGTTTACAAATGTTATTAATACACGAGGTATTTATACATAATATGCATGGTTACTGTGCAACTAGAATTTTAGTCATTCATATTTAAAACAATACATTCTCTAAGGCTATTATATGGGATCTAAATTCCTCAAAGATACAGCAAGCACTGTCCATTTCGAAAAGGAATTTTGCATTGGCAACAATAATTCAAGGCAGTTAAAGGATGAAGGTTGCAGGATTGAAAGGATTTTCCTTTTCAATATGATGCACATGCATTTATTATAGAGATGCTGTACATGTGGGCTCTCAGAAGTAATTGTAGTTGAATGAATGTTTGATCCTGAGCCCTCAGTCCTCTGTCCAGTGAGCTCTTTTTGCTTCATTTATGCTTTGCCATTATCTCATGTGGGAAATTGTTTCTTGCTTATTATTTTATTACATTCAAAAGCACTCCTTAGAGGAAAATGGATATTTCTTATTTCTTAGCTATTATTACAGCTATTGTAACACAGTTCCTGTTGTAATTGGGAGTACTGAACTTTCATCCTCTCTCACATCTCATTTGCTATTGCTAAGGGAGGTAGTGAATATCCTGTATATAGTAAATAGAACTGTATTTAATGGGTAACATGAAAAGATGGGCATAACACTTGTCAAAGGTATCACATGCATCTTAACGCATTTTCTGTTGTGCTTAACTTTCAAACACAGAAAAAGAAGCAAAATATTCATTTGAGATAAGTTGGCAGACTCAAAATGTTTTCTTTGCATTTTGTATTTAGTGTCTTTCAGATGTGGCTGTTTCTTTACACAGTGATGGCAAAGTAGAGAATTGATCCCTCTGACCTTTCCCTTTTCTTTTAGCTTTTCAAGAGCTGTTTGGGGAGGGTGTTGTGGATATTGTTTCTTCTCCCTCCCCCCCACAATGTGGTTCCAGTTTCCACCAAGATCTAATGACACGGGTATTCCATTCTGGCTTGTGTGCATTTTCCAGTCTGGCCTCATCAAATCTATGTAAAAATGTACTATTGCACGAAGAACCAGACCTTATACTTGAGAGGTTTAGCTTAATTAATGGCCTGTGCTGCTGGGATATGCCATTACTCAGCTGGTGTGCTATACCAAAGGTCATTTCTACTGTGTGTTCATCACCTGCTTTCTTATTTTCCTGTTCTGCTAGAGAGGAATTCCAAAAAATATTAGAGAAACTACTTCTGTTTACCTCGGAGTTGGATGAATCTTTAAAAAAATTCAACAAAAAACAACAACAAAACAACCACCCAAAAACAACCAAAAAACCAAAGCAACCAACCAAAAACACCAACAAAAAACTAAACCAAAAAATAAAGGATCCCAAAAAATTGACCACTCCTGAAAAAAACCAAAACTGTCAAAGCTTCTGTTAGTGTGCATTTTTCTGCTTGATTGGGGAATGGGGAAGAGTATACGTTCACATCTTGTAGGGAACTTCTTAGGAGAAGTATTTTGGAATTTTTTCCTGAAATCAAAGAATCCCCGAAGTGTGCACATACAAAGGCTTTTTTATTCCACTGTGTAGGTGATGCTTGTAAGGCCTACAGGCACAAGTAAAACTGTGTCATTACATAGCACGAATTTAAATACCCGCAGCATGAAAGCTCATATATAGATGCATGCAGAGAAACTTTATATCAGCAAATTAAGAAAGCAAGTACACATAAAAATTTGGTCAATGCAGTTTTGATAATCTAAAATGCAAATCTGCAAGTAAAGTTTCTGTTGTTGTAGACAGTTGAAGATGTTTGAATTCAGCATTTTTTGGCAGTATTCAGCAGAGGGTTCTTGGGACCACTTTTGTCTGGAATGTGTATACATGTAGGTTTCTGCTACTCTTCATTCAAGTGTGGAATTTGTTGTATGATCTGGCAATCTGAAAGAGATGGTAATTCTGCAAAACAAATTCAGGATTTCATATCTCTGTGGAATATATCTACGTGTCCCTAGTTTTATTTGTACAGCAGCTAGACTGGTTCTGCAGACTCGTGAACTGCCTTGTGGCTTCAGGGTGAGATTGATGTACAGCGGTATCAACTTCAGTAAAGAGCATGTATGTTGGATGTAGTGATTTTTCAATCAGTGTTTCGTTATTTTATGTTGTATTTAATGATGTGTCATCATGATTTATTAGGCTTGTACAGCTGTGTTTTCAACAGTTTATTGGAGTTTCCTCTTTCTCTCCCTTTGGAGTGGGGAAAGATCATTCTCCCTACAACTCCAAGGAGTGGAGCACTTTCAGCTCATCCCAGACATCTTTCTCTTTCCTTTGTCTGCTCTGCTTATAGCTGCCATGCTTCTATCTAGAACTTTTCAGGGCTTTTCAAAGAAACATTCTGTAAAATTCAACAGATCTTAGCAGTTTTCATGTGGGCTGCAAGGATCTGAATGATAAAAATGAGACATGGCAGGGAACAGTACTGGGGCTTTAAAGTATTGAAAGGTAAGGAGACCACCTGACCTGCCTGCCTGTGTTGGTTTCTTTCTTCTGCTTAAGAGCTAGAAGAATCTTCACTTTTTTCTTATTTTGTTTAACTTCAGTTCTGCTGAAGGTCATACTTGCAGGGAGTGCAGATTTTTTTCCTCCAGTGTTTTTAAACTATAGCTGATTCAGTGAAGGTTTCTCGAAAAGCCTCTCTTAAGCAAGGTAGCGTTTACAGGCAATTAACATCTTCCTCGTTGGAAGACAGTGCATAAGCAGTGCTAGGGAGCAGAGGAGCACACCTGTGTTGCTACATCCAGCCCCAGTGTCCATTTCTATTCATGTGAAGTGGGGCTTCCCTCTAAACCCTGTAGAAAACTGCTGAGAAAAAATGTGCTCTATATGAGAAAAAAGATTTGACTGGGTAAATTGAGATGCATGACCAGGGTGTAGAGTGCCGTAAAAACATGGATAAAACGAATGTCATGGGTGTTTGGTGACTGGTGTTGTAATGGGTATCTCATTCATAGTTTGGAAGGACCATTGCAAGCTTAACAATTCTCTGTCTTGTATTTATCATGTTTTCGTTAAACTTAAGTAAAGTAAGGGTAGATTAATACATGCAGTACTAAGAACATGGCTACAAACTAGGTCATGGTAAAGTCGTCTACGTTTTATAATAGAGATGTGGTCTCTACATTTATAATAGAGAAGTAAATTACAAATGTAAGTGGAAAAATCCTAATCTGGAGAATACTGATAATGGTAATTTCAAAACTAGAAAGAGTAGGTGGTCCACATAAATGTAAGAAAGTAAGGAAAACCTTGGGATTTACATGCACATCTATTTCCAAGGAAAAAATTACCTATTTAAATGGTTTTTCCTATTTGAACAATCAAAGAAATGGCTGAATACTGTGACTTAAAAAAACTCATCTGAGTTTTGCTCTAGTGTAAGAAACAAACCTCTGCTTATTGAGCTGAAAGTATGTACATTCACATGGATGCGAAATTTCACTTTTTTTTCTACAAACAGTTCAAGACACAAGCATGTAAGATTACTTCATAAGCTGCAGGGGTAAACAGTCATTGGAAATAAAGAAGTTGCATTATCTTTGGAAAGCACAGCTTGACTGACAAAACAAGAACAATGTGTTGGTATAGGAGACCATTTTGTTGCCATCGTCGTTGACCTTCCATAAAAAATACACTCCAGGTGTGCTTTGAAGCACTTTTTTTTATTTCTGAAACAAGTATAAATATGGAATGTTGTTTCTTCTCTTCCAAAGTGTCGCTCTTGAGACTGTATTTGATGTGGATAGAATAAAACTGCTTTTGCAGTTCTTCTGTTACTTGCATTCACTCTTGGGACATGCACACGAGAAGTAGTAGCCTTTCAGAATTAAGACACATATATGTAGCATCTTTGCAAAGACGTCAGCAACTAAATATATTCTGTTTTCTCTAGATCAATGAACTGAGCCATGTTCAAATCCCTGTTATGTTGATGCCAGATGATTTCAAAGCGTACTCAAAGATAAAGGTGGACAATCACCTTTTCAACAAGTAAGTACAAGTAACAATTTTGTGTAGAAGTGGATAGTGGCAGTGATATTTTTATGAAGTACTATGAACTCTGTTATTTTTCAGTGCATGGGACTGAAGTTTTGATGATTAAGTTAATCCTGAGATAAACATAACCATCTGTGCTGTTCTAAAAAGCAGCAGCAAAGGCTGCTGGGTAGAATTTTTCATCCATATGGTTTATTATTGCCTTATGAGTATCTTAGATATTGAAGGTGATCCTTTCTTTGTGTGATTATTTATGGCTGATATAAGCATTTATTTGTGAATTTTTAAGAACATCAATTCATGTGCATGTGCTCTTTATTAAGGGTAGTATTTGAATAACAATGAGAATCTAAAGCATATATCAAATGTGAATAATGTTCAGCTTTTTATTTTCCATAGTACAAAATCATACCAATCGTATAGAAGCTTCAAAAGTATTAAGATCATTTAATGTATTATCTGTTGTCTCTTAAAAATAAAATGCCCCATGATCAATATGTACAGACATACAAAACTATTACTATTGGGTTGTGTATAACCTGAATTTTATTCAAGCATATATGTGGAAAAGAAAAATTCTGCTACTTTGGGTCTTCTGCTCTGTGACAAACATCAAAATAACTTTTCTCTTATACGAGTCTAAAATGATCACTAGGATATTAAAACTAGTTCTGTATTGAATGAGTCAAATTTTCTTGAAGTTTTGGCACTGTTAGTTCTTTTTCATGTCACAGATGGTATAGTAATTCTTGTATAATCCAATCTAAGATTTCACTTTTGAAGTAAGTTCAGGGCAGTGGGAAAGCATTCTTTTCTGCTTTTGAGTCCATGTTTCAGAACTGTCAAAATACAGTTTGTGTTTGTTTCATCATTATTGTAGTTTTTTAGCTGCAACATAATGTTATAGCAAGCTAATAAACATTCATTAAACATAGTGAAGAAAAACAAAATAACCCCATCTTTTTGAGGAAAAAGAAGGCATTAGAAGAGATTGTAAGAGCATTGTTACCCTTAGCTTTCTATGAACAGTCTTGAGACAGGATCCTCTAGAGTTACTTTTATATATGCACAGTAATGAAGTTGAATTGGTTTTATGTTCTTTCAGAGAAAACATGCCAAGTCATTTCAAATTTAAGGAATATTGTCCGATGGTTTTCCGTAATCTGAGAGAGAGATTTGGAATTGATGATCAAGACTTTCAGGTAAGTTCGCTTTGAAAAAGCCGAGACTGGTGAAATGAGCATTTCTGTTTCACCTCTTGGCCTTCCCCAGCTGTCTTCTGGTTCCTGCCCTTCTGCCATCTTTAGTCCTCTGTGTTTCCCATTAGAGTACCTCCATATAAGCCACATGATAGCAGGGTAATGCCTCTTGCAATAAGGAGGAAAAGTAATGTCTGGACACTACAGACAAGAGATTTTATATTCAGCTGAGTCACTTAAATAACAGCTGCTTCCAGTGGTCAGTCTGTATGGGATGTGGTTTCTGAAATGACCACAGCTTTTTTTTTCTTTTTTTTCTTTTTTTTCTTTTTTTTCTTTTTTTTTTTTTTTTCCTTTTTTTTCTTTTTTTTCTTTTTTTTCTTTTTTTTCTTTTTTTTCTTTTTTTTCTTTTTTTTCTTTTTTTTCTTTTTTTCTTTTTTTTCTTTTTTTTCTTTTTTTTCTTTTTTTTTCTTTTAGAAGGGAGTGACCTGTGGCCTGCCACCTTCATCCTGCTTCATCATGTCTCATTTTCCCATTGTTAAGAGGATCTGGAAACAAATTGCTTGTGTAAAGCAGATACAGCAAACTAAGAAATTGCTCTAGATTTGGCAGTGTTGTTCTCTGCAGTCAGTTTCTTTCTGACTTTGCAAAAGAAAGTCCTTGAACTCTGCTTCAGCCTGATTTGCCAGTTCCCACTGACAGTTCCCTTTTCCATTAACAGTTCCTAATGCACAGTGTTTCAGTCACTGGGATAATTCCTTTTGCAGTCACACTGCAAGATGTCCTAAAGAATGCTTGCTGTGTAACCCAGTACTGCTTCCTCTCATGCTCTTTTGCTCCTTTTAACTATTTTGATGCGATCTGCAGTTGTCTTTATAATTTCACTAAGATACATTAAGAGAATTTTTAAGAAATGGTTTAAAGTAGCTAAACAAATGGTACAAAATGCATTTGTACAATAACACTCCCATTCTTGCCAATGGAGCAAACTAAATGTTGCAGCCAAAATCTGTGTTTGAGTCCTTCAACAACTCTTTTTACCAATTTTCCCCTTTTCGGTATCAAACAGTGTGTTAGAAACGCGTAAGTGGGTTAAAATGTTCAGGGGCGTAGATGGAGATTAGGTTATGAATCTCAGTATACAGCCACTGTAACCTTGCTAAGACATTTTGCCAGTCAGGGGAGAAGAGGTTTGTTGGTGTATTTTGGTGGAGCTGTCGTGATCCTATTCCACGATTTTTTATTATCCTATTTATGAAGAACTGTTGAAGAGGAAATGCACCGAGACTGAGGCCAGCAGTTTAAACACGTATATCAAATTGCATCCCTGGTTGAGTTCTGCTGGTGGACCAAGGAGGATCCTGTTGTTTCAGAAGTTACTTGATCCCTTTAAATGAAGATTTCATTTTTCTTGACAAAGGAAAAGGATGAGTGTTAAAGAAGGAAGACATAATTGTTCTTAAAATTGTGGTGTCAACTCATGCTTGCTATCTTTAGAGCATGGGCTTTTGACTTTATTAGACAATGGAAGTTACAGTTCAGTAAATATGTTGGAAGGCTTAAGGTGCTATAGCGAGTTAAAACTGGCAAACTTGGCATTATCAAAAATGCTGCATTCCACAGTGCTGTGAAATGTTTCTGTCTGCACTGCTGTTCTGCAACAGAAATTCCTGTTGTAAGTATGTTATACTGCTGTTTGGATTCATTAATGGTAACAGTGATAAAACAGCATTAAGGAACTGTCATTGGATAAACTGTCCATGTTTTCAGATTAAAACCAAAAATACTTCTTTGTAGCTATGTGTTTTGGGTTTTTGGTAATGTAACCAATCAACAATCCGAAATAAGAACATGTAACTACATCCTGGTTTTTGGTACAACAAAATTATGTATTAGAAAAAAACCTCAATGTTATTTAGTATTTAAAGTATATTTAGTGAAAAACAGAAGATAGTTAATATTCATTTTAACCTAAGGGAAGACAATGTCTGCCTTCACTATTGGTTTTTTCCTCAGCCCAAGAAATTTTTCACTCTGAATTCTGTTTCTACTGGACTAATCTGATTAAAAAGAAAAGAAATTAAGTGCTCAAAGTATTAATGTATTTTGAACTCACTTTCAAAACTAAATTATTTTTACAGAACTAAACATAAAGAAAATTTGTCACCCCATGTGCAAGATAGGGATTATCCCTATTCAGAGTAGAAGTTGCTTTCATTTTGATGTTACAGTCTCTGTAATTTTAAAAAGGGAATCTAATTCTGACAAAGGGAGTTCCATTATATATACTTTTTTTCAGATAATCTTTATCTTCGAGGAAGTTATTCCAATTTATTATTGGTTAAAATGATTGTCTTATACTGAGAATCAAACCTGAAACTGAAAAATTCTTTATCTTTTTGAGGAAAAAGAAAGCAACTTCTTCTTTCTTCTTATGGAAGAAATAGCAAGTTACTTTTTCTGGATAGTTTTTCTTATATAATAATTTTCAGGAAGAGAGTCCTGGTCAATTGTGAAGAGTGTCATTCCCATTATTGAGCCAGAGAGTATTGGTTTAGATAAATAAACCAAATTACCTTGTTCATTAGTCAGACATGTCAGTCACAGTCTCAAAGAACATTCATTTTAAATGGCTTTGTTTTCAGAATGTTCTGCTGATATCCTTGATGAGTTGTTCCAGAGGGCAAATAATCTTTCCTTATGAATAAGCACTAAAAAAACCAAAACCTACCTCATGGAAAAAAAAAAGCTGGTGTATGCTCTTCAGTGGGCTCTACTAATTTTAATTCTTTGCATTGTGTTTCTCATTTTTTAGTGGTTTTGTAGACTACTTAACACATAGACTTAGTTTACATGTGCAATAATTAAAGTATGGAACTTGTCTTACAGCGGTCTTTTCTCTCTGAAGAGAGATTTAAATCTCACAAAGTACATATTTTTTCCTGCAAATAGTCTTGACTCTGGAGTCAGAGGAATTCTCTAAATTGTATATGGTTCATGCCTTACAGGAAACAATTTCTGGTAATGGCAATTAGAGTTCCTGGAATGAACTCTCTTCCTTCACATGGCACAAACCAACTCCCTTTTGTGAGACGTTTTTGGTAATCTGTCCTGCATCTGTCTATCTTTCATAGCTAGTTGGGCATCTCCAAGAGATGTTTAGTACTGAACTGGGATTGAAGTTTCGTGGAGATACATGTGTGGTTGCTAATACTGAGTGTGGACTTTCTTGTGATTCATGCTTTATTATGGACAGCAGTGTATGAAATTAGTGAAACTTTGAGTTTTATTCAAAGATTGCTTATAGAAACTTTTTGTGATAAACTAAGTCTTTAAGTAAAGAAATTTTGCTCTTATATAAAAAAAATCTAAAATAGTTACTGCATCAAATTAAAAACTGGTCTGGCTGTTTTTTTCTTAAAAGGGGGAACATGAGTGATGATCAGTCAGTATGAATCAAAATTGCATTTGAATGATGGAAGAACTTTAAAACCATTTTAAGCACTTACAAAGACTATGAATTATCAAAGGGAAAGAGACTATTGTTTTGCTTTGTACTGTTGGATGTTAAAAGAAAGTACATATGGATCTCTGATTGAAGATAACTTTTTAAAGTGTCAAAATAATTCCAAAAGCCAGAGCATTAAGTAATGACAGATTTTGCCTTGGTAGGGTAAATTATGTATTTTTGTAAGTGTTTTCTTGTTTAATTGAAAAAATCCCTCTAATATTCACAGGAGAATCCTTGAGAGCATTAACTGTTTCTCGTAGAAAAGAAAAGAATTTATTAGAAAACACATACTGTAAAGTCCCTCACTACAGCACTAAATTAATTTTAATTTCTGCATTCCCCCTCAGCTTTAGACATTGTAGAGGTTATTCTGCAGAAAGATTTCTTCCCCCTTACCCCCTCCAATTAATGTGATAGCCGTTTTTCTTTAGGGCTGCTTTTCAAGTCAGTTGTCATACTCTGTTAGCTTAGAAAATCCATGAGTAGAGTTCTGTTAGAAGAGTTACAGGATTAGCTTCTGTAAACTGCAAAATTATGAGAGATTAGCGGGCAGGCAGCTCACCTAACACCCCCCCAACAATCTGTAGAAAAATAGGATCTACTGCTGTTACAAATGCTTCTGCTGCTGTTGCTCTGGGAAGGGAGACTTTTTTTTGCTATGTTCCAACACATCTGTTCTTGCTTAAAGTTATTGCTGAATCCTACACCTGGATTCTGCTCGGCAAAAGAGGAAGACTGGGTTCTTGCCCAATAAAGTACAATTGCTCATACCAGAGGGCACCAGTGTCCCAGTGTACCTAATGAACCTTCTGCTGGGGATGAGGGAGAGCACAGCTGACTTCCCTTGAAGTTTTAGTACTCGGTGTAATAGAAGACAGGCTCAGATCTGACTGTTCCTGTCTGCAGGAGCAGTTTGTAGAGCTTCTCTGTACAGGACAAAGAATTAATAAAGAACTTTTAGCAGATGGGTCTGTAAGTTTTTTAATTTACCTATGCTTGATATTTTCCTAAGCATTTTTCCATATAAAAGATTGTAATCTAGAATAATAATGAGAATTCCTGCTTTTAAGCAATTTCCGTAATTACAAACCATATGAACTCAGTATATTTCACTTCTTCTGATAAGGCTGTTAAGGAGACTTTTCAATATCTCCCAGAGCTTTCAGTGCAGATGGATTTGTAGTCCAGACTCATAACAAGGCATCAGGAAAACAATGCGAATTCTAGGCTTGTTTTTTAGATGTCAGGCTTCATTATAATTTTCTTTCGAGGTATCTGAACTTCAGATCATCAAAATTCTTATCAATCTCAAAATATTTTTGCTCATTTTACGTTATTTACCCAGTCCTAGGACATCATCTTAAGAACTTAAAAACTACTTTGCAATCCAAGATGATATGTTTCTTCAGATAAGCAAGTATTAATCAGAGCTCTCAGCTGGTGCTTCTGCACTGAAATTCACATTTTTATTTCTTGCCCCTTGTTTTGGGAAAGAACAAGCCACCTCTAACATCAAACTACAGACAGCAAGGTCAGCAACAACTCTGTTAGGAGTTGGAGCTTATTCCTAAGACAATCTCTTCAATTAATTCAATAAAGTATGTTAAAAATCATTGGAGCAAGAACTGTCTTGTAAAGGAAAATACCTGTGCTAGTAGTTTTATTTTAGCATGTTAAGTCTGTCAGTGTATGAAAAGTTCTTGGGCTCATCTGTCAGATGAGATTCCTGTAGTAGAGTATATAGTTTGTGCATCCCAAATGGACATCGACACCAAGACGTTCAGAACTGCTGACATCTTGTTTGGAGTGGCTATAGGCAGTGGTGGTAGTAAAGTGTTGAACCAGCTGTAGTAACAGAAACTGTTGTTTGTAGTCTTTCCAGCACATAAAAAATGATGTTTGCAATCTAAATCTAATGTTCTAATATTTAGTGCCTTAAGTGCCAGCCCAAATGATAATTTAGTGATGGTGGGACTTAACCTTAGTACTTCTGGCAACAGAAATTCTAACTTGTGGTTTCTCTCAATTTACCCTAGAAAACATTTAATTTGCCTTGTTTTTGGCCGTCCCTTGCCTAAACTGAGTATCGTTCACAACCAGGCATTCAAACTAGAAAATAGTAATTTAGCATGTGCTGGCAACATCAAAAGGACAAATTGATAGGTGCTCCCTGAGTTCTTAGAGACACAGCTGATGAAAGGAAGGAATCAAGCCAAGCTTTGCAGGGCTAAAGGGAAAAGGCTCCCAGAAAAGGAGCCCTAGCTCTTTCCGAAGCAAGTGCATGCCTTAAGCTGACAGCTCCAAATCCACATCTATGGTCTCAATAGGATAACTTGATTTAGGAAAGACCCTCGTGTTTTATTCATTAACTCTCATTCAGAAACGTCAGAGAGTCCATAACCTTTCTCTTGGAAGGATAGCTCAATGCAAAAGAAGAAAGAGTTCGTGTTTCTTTCTCTGTCAGAGTTTTTCACGTCTTTCACCATAGTAATCATTCCCTGAATACAATTTTCTTATAAATGTTTGTAGGTGTTTGGAGTGTGTGCATCTTGACAAGATCATGGGAAGAGCTCCAAATTTCTGGTGGGTGTGCCACAGGACCAGTGGTGTCCTGTTTTCATCATTTAGAGGTCCCGTGACATTCGCCATAGGCCTTTTGAGAGCCATGCTTATGAGCTGACAAGAAATCATCATGCAAAACTGTCCATACATCTGGCAAAGGCAGGGGGAGATTACACCCCTGAATGTGCTTGTAGCATGTGTTACTGGTAGGTCAGGTATGCTTCGCTCCATGCCAGACTCTTTACACACCTTCCAGTGTCAGAGATCAGTGTTCCCTGGTCGTGCTTCCACAACAGTGTTTCCAGATAGGAACCTGCTTAATGGCAAGAATGCACAGTGCAAGCATACAAAATAGACCCAAGGGTCTTCCCTACCTGTCCCTGTCTGACAAGCCAGACATCTCTGGGTTTGGTGCTTTTGTTGTTATATTAAAACACCAGTGCTTTACCTTTCCTCCCTCTACAGGTCACTGACGAAACAGTGTCCTGAAAATCATCTCAGAAGTGAGCTGCTTTTTCAAATTCCAGCAAATAACCTTGGAGCATCTGAATCAGTTGTATGACACTGTCCCTCTGATGTCTTTCTTAATCAGTAATCCAGGTCTAGTTTCCATATCCATGATTCCTGAGGTCTTGTAGAAAAAAAAAAAAAAAAAAGGAAGAAGAAAAAAATGTTGGGGGGAGCTCCAAACTTGTCTCCTTGGGGAGCTGTGCCTGGGCCAGAGAGCACCACTGTAACTGCTGCTGCAGAAGAACAGCCAGACTGTGTGTACATCATCCTCCAACAGTGGTGAGCCACTGCGAGGCTTTTCCACTGACCTATGATTTCAGTCATCACAGAGCATCATCTGTGCACTTGTTTTTTGCCTATTTGTTCATGCAAAGCTTGCCCAGAGGCACTCTTAAATAGTCTGGGATGTGATCTGGTTTGTCTTTAGGGTGCGTTAAGCTTGTGAAGCTCGTTTTAGTTTTCCACGGCTTTTGGATGAGATCACAGCACCAGAAACTGTTGTTTGCCTTTGTCCAGGCGTCATGAAATGGAGAAGATTTAAATCAATGAGAAGCTGTTAAGCCAGTCAGTTTGAAAGATTACTGTTCTTCTAAAGCTGTCTATGCTTTACCACCAGAATTTTCCTATTGCCCTTTTTCTTAGGAAAAGCTCTGACTCAATGACAATTCTTATTAGGCTCGCTTTTAAAATTAGTTACACAGAGTTTTTGTATTAGATCCAACATACAGTTCATGTGTTCGAAGTTTCTAAAATACAATCTTGTCTGCTAAAGTAGCAGTTAGAAAACAATGACATTTACATTAGCCGTGTGAGAGATTAGAATGAGCTAATTAAATTGACCTTTAAATCTTTCCACCCTCTTGGAGACTGGGGCTAATCCTTGGCCTCCCACTGTGGAGATAAAAATTCGTGCTGTGAACATTTTAAGCAAAGTGGGCTGAGGAAGAAGAGCCTCGCCAGCAGTTTGTCTTTGAAGAGGGGGGGCAATACTTTGCCAGTTATAAATATAGCTTGCAGTTACGGTGTGAGTAGGGGGACAAGTTCTTCCTGTACTTCAGTGGCTTTGCTCCATGTGTTTTCTTCACAAAAATAGTTTCAATTGGAAAAAATAGCTCCAAACAGCTTAACTTCTTACTCTTAGAAAGAATCAAAGCCTCTTGGGAAATTAGCTTAGTTTTTTTGATCTCTGCTATTGGCATAACTAACATCATGAGTAATGTCATTACTGTTATTTAATTACAATAAGTTGCTATTTATATTGATCAATGTGCAATGTAGAAATACACTTCAAATAATAAAGCATTAGGTAGTGTTTTAGCTGGTTTCTAAGGACTCTTGAGGGTGCTTTGTACAAATTATTTGCCTTGATATTTTGTGTCTTGGATTTTAAAAATGCTAATTATTGCAGAGCTTTATAATAAAAAAACCCCAAAATTATATAAATAATGGATGATTAAATGACAACAGTCAAAATGTAATTGTCAACGAGCAATTGACATTTCATGTAGTGAAACCTTGCAGAGGATGTAAAATCTGTTCAAATGTCAAAGTGGAATAAAGACAAAGATTTTGTACAAAATCCACTTTGATCACCTGGCATTCTGAGCCTGTCCAGATGAGATCCTTTTTAATACAGTGAGATGAATACTTATATGGATAAAAAAGGAGTGCAGAACTACAGAGATGAGGGCTGCATTCAGGGAGGTGGTAGCTCTGAGAAGGAACAAGAGGTCAAAGACAACAAAAGAATTTAACACTTAGTGGGACCTTTGGACTAGAAGGAGTAACTGTACCCTAGGGTGGATAAATTAGAAGGCATAAAAATAAGATCAGAAAGAGTTCTAACTTCTTTCTGACATCTGTTTTATACCTGAAGCTAATAAGTATAGTTTTGATGCTAGTAGTCTTTTAAAAAGGAAGGTGAAATTTGGATGTAGAAAAAATACTGAAAAAGTGTCTAAGGAATATACGGACAGCGCATGCCACGTGGCTGGGAGTGACAGAGTCCTCCTGCTGCACTTGCAAAAATTAAAGTTAAGAAGTAAGTAGTATGTGAGTATCTTTGCAGAAAAAGAATAGAAGGTACTTCAGGAAAAAAATAGATATGAATGACCAGAAACATTAAAGTTCGAAAGTAGACTCACCTTTTCAGCAACACAGATGGCTAAATACTAGAAAAACTACAGTGGTGAATCTAGGTATTTTGAAGATGGAAAAAATCAGAACTGCCTTTCTGAAACTTACCTAATCCAAAAGTAGAGATTGGAGTTGAGTTTAGGAACTGCTGGGTGAAATGAAATAGCTTCTGGTGGGTAGCAGTTATGTTGGATTTTAGTTTATGAAATTTTGTTGAAATCTCCAGAAGAAGCTCCTGTGAATGTCAAAGAATTGTGAATCAGGTCCTAAAAGCACCTATGGAAAAAACCCTTTTTTCTTACCTAATGCATATTGTAGGGAATAAAATTCTGTGCAGGTTGCTGAGAGTTTGGGAAAGAGGAGAGAGAGAGAGTCTGTAGTGAAATTAAACAGCCTTTCAGGTAATTTCTTGAAGAATATGCTGTTCTTGGGTGAAATGATGACATGTAATTTAGGTGTGCTGATTAAATTTTTTTTTTATCAAGAGCTCTCTGGGAAGTTAAGTACTAGTAAATTGTGTAGCTTTTAGTAATTTGTATTTAAAGCTTTTTTTTTAACTTTTATTATTTGATCAGAAATTAATTCTGTGGCATGGGACAAATTCTTTGTGATTTGTAGCCTCTCAGCACTGAAGGTCAAATTAATATTTCTAGTTGCCTGATAGTCCATGCAGTATGGGTGATATTTTTTATATTCATTTATGTAAGCACTTAAGCTTCCAGCCAGTGACTTGTCAGAGGGAAACTATTTGGGAAAGAGGGGGATGTATGGAGAAATTTGTCTAGTAGAGGTATCTGTGAGCTTGGCATGTTAAATGTGTCTTCAGTTGTATGAGTAATTACATAAGTAATTTAGTGTAGTCTTTAAGTGACCTCGTGAAAGTATTCACACTTTAAAAGTACAAAACCTTTTCTTTCTCCTGAGACCAAAAAACCAGCAGGCACAAGATTAAAACTTCACAAATGAGAAGTCAATGGGGAATTGGCAGAACACGCATACTCGGAGCAGGAGACTTGCAGTGAGTTGCTAAGTGAAGCTGTTAAGTGGAACAGGGTATGTGTGGCTGACAGATGTTTTAATTGTGCCAGAGAACCACACCGTGGAAGAGTTGGAGAAGGCTGGGAAAATCTGAAGAGGACAGGGCAGTCTGACCCTCCTTTCTTTGAATTTTGAGCTCACAAATGCTGTTGTATAAGCAGCTGATTTTTATTAACTTGATGGGGCCAATGCCTCCAACATTGTACAGCTAGATACATGCTCTGCTGGCTCCTGGCACAGCAGGGAAGTGCTGTGTCATAGCAGAAAGTGATGCTACAACGGTTGTTAGATCATCAGACCTGTATCTCTTGGAGGGTAAGAGCTGGGCATTTTTTGTCTCCATCTGAAGGATATCCTCCCTGTTCTGGCTTTGTGGCTCATAGATCTGTCTGTGCTAAGTGAGGAGTGGCTCATTTCCCATCTGTTCCTATTCCACTTAGTCTTTCCCTAATTAAGAAGCAGAGCCGGAGGGAATTCAATCTGGTATTTGCCATGATCTCTCTCTCCGCATCTCTCCTTTCCCCCCCGCCCAACCCCGTTTATATTTTCCTTTTAGAAAAGGGAGATGCTTAAGTTTCATTATTTATTTCCTCCCTAGTCCACTAGAGATGCCTCACTTAAGAAGGAGGTACTGCTGCCGGGGACCCCAGTGAGTCTCTCTTAACTGAGTTTACTGCTGGACACCAGGAAACAGAGGAAAAGCCCAACACTGCTCTCTTTAGACAGGTTCAGTCAGCTTTGCTTCCAAGGAATTTGTGCACAGATGTCTACAGTGCAACTTATCCTTCTTACTTTTTGTACAAATCATCACTGAAATGTATCTGTGTTCTGGCAAAAGCTGTCTGGATCCCAGGAATGTTCTACTGTATATCATCTCAAAAATGCATTTAACAGTACGAGAAAAGTCTATACAATGTGTGCAATAGCTGTCTGAACAACAGAGCAGTACAATTCAAATAAAAGGGTATTTTTAGTCTGTCTAATGAGCACTACTGCATAACTTTCTTATTATTGTCTGCATTAAGATAAAGTTCATTGACTTAAAAACTTGCACAAGATAACCCCAGAATAAGTTAAACTTTTTTGCTTATCTGGATATATCTACGGTCTAACTTAAAAGTGAAATTTAACACCAAATGTGGTGTTTCTGATATTTCTTACTGGTTATAGGTTTTCTAATGGCTGTGCTGCAAAGTGGCTTGAGTGTGGGACCTTCTTGGCTGTTCTATGTCTTAACTTAAAAAAGAAACATCTTCTAATGATGAATCTCTTCAATTCCAGTAAATGTACTATTAACTTGTTAGTATTTGGTTCCATGAGATGCCTGAACAGTCTGAGTCCAACACTAAGTTAGCTTCACCTGCATCGAAAGGGAAGAATCGTAGTGGGTTTAAAAAGCAAAATAATTTCTTCCTTGAAGCTCCTAAAATCTCCTAGTTTGATCCTTTCAGTGAAGCTGTTTCTTGATCTTACTTGTTAGTGATGATTTACCAGTGCAAGCCAATTCTTGTCATCTCTCTACTTAAAGATTCATTGTTGTCATCACCAGGCAACAGTAGATGTATTTTACTGAAGACTGATTTCTATCTATAAACAAATATAACTAGTATAGTTGAGAGACAGGGTATTTTTCAAGGTACCTGGAAGCTTTGCTTTAGAAGCAATTTGAACTTTTCTCTGTTGACAGAAGTGAGAATTAACCATTACAAATAAAACCGTCAGCATACAAAACTCAGCTATGTATTTATCAACCCAAGAAAGTAGCAACTACCAGTAATCTGCACAATATGATATAATTAGGTTTATTTTTTCTGCTTTTTAAACCACGCTTATTTAACAAACTTTGGCAAGTATCAAAAGGAAACACAGAAAATAGTAATATTAAATGTCTTGCGTGTTCCACATGCTTTTAAAGTTCAAAGTAACTACATTCTGTATCTGAAAAGTGCATTGTATTGAGAGACTTATCACGAGAGTGGGGAGTTAGTGAAAATAAAGTGTCAAAGAGGTTATTTAATTAGAGGTTGTTTTTATTTAAACATGTTTAATGTTTAAACATCTGATCTTAATTTATTACTAGAGTCAAATTATTGTAGAGAGGGCACTTGGGTTATCTGTGCATGTATGGAAAGATGCTGCTTAGCATAAAGTTGGTTGGTTTATTCTGACAAATTAATATGCATGTGGTAAAATGATAGCTATGTGCATTCTTAATTAATCTAGATATAGATAACTCATAATGAAGTAGCCATCTACTGAAAAATAAATGCATCGTTATTTGTTACCCATTAAAACATTATGAAAAAGTAAAGTGCAGCTAAATAATTCTCCAGATATGTATTGCATTCTTGTGTTAGTGACATTTTTGGTATGATAGTTGTATTTTCAAATTGACTTTCATCATACTTAGCAATCAGGCAGAATAAATTTTCTTTAGGGAATAAAAGCTACTGCTGGAAAAACAGGGATCTGTAAGAAGTCGGTGCCTTTTCAAGGTTTTCTTGAGATTATTTAAAATATGGCTTTATTAGTTTCTTCTGGTGTAGAAATATTTCGTAATACTTAATCTAAACCTCTCTTGGTGCAACCTAAGGACACTTCCTCTTGTCCTATTGCCTGTTACCTGGGAGAGCAGACTGACTTCCACCTGGCTGCAACCTTCTTTCAGGCAGTTGCAGAAAGCAGTAAGGTCACCCATGAGCCTGCTTTTCTCCAAGCTAAACATCCCCAGCTCCCTCAGCCGCTCCTCATCAGACTTGCGCCCCAGACCTTTCACAAACTCCATTGCGCTTCTCTGGACATGCTTCAGCACTTCAATGTCATTTTGGAATTGAGGGGCCCAAAACTGGGCACAGAACTCAAGGTGTGGCCTCACCAGTGCCGAGTACAGGGGAGCGATCACTGCCCTGGTCCTGCTGGCCACTCTGCTGCTGATCCAGGTCAGGATGCCATTGGCCTCTTGGGCACCTGGGCACTCGCTGGTTCATGTTCAGCTGCTGTTGACCAACACCCCCAGGTCCTTTTCCAACTTGCATCTTTCCAGTCACTCTGTCCTTGGCCTGTAGCACTGCAGGGGTTGTTGTGACCCAAGGGCAGGGCCAGGCACAGGCACTTGGCCTTGTTGAACCTCAGACCTCTGGCCTCTCCCCATCAATCCAGCCTGCCCAGATCCCCCTGCAGAGCCTTCCTGGCCTCCAGCAGATCAACACTCCCACCCAACTCAGTGTGTCTGCAAACTGACTGAGGTGCCCTCGATCCCCTCATCTGGATCATTGATAAAGATACTAAACAGAACTGGTCCCAACACCGAGCCCTGGGGAACAGCACTGGTGACCGGCCCCCAGCTGGATGGAACTCCATTCACCAGCACCCTCTGGGCCCAGCCATCCCAACAGTTTTGCCCATCCAACAGAGCACCTGGCCAAGCCATGAGCAGCCAGCTTCTGTGGGAGATGCTGTGGGAATTGATGTCAAAGGCTTTACTGCAGTCCAAGTGGACCCATCCACAGCCTTTCACTCATCCACTGAGGTCACCCTGTCTCAGAAGATCAAATCAGTCAAGCAGGACCTGTCTTTCACAAACCCATGCTGAATGGGCCTCATTCTCTGGTTATCCTGCACGTGCTGTGTCATGCCACTCAAGAGGATCTGTTCCATTTCCTTCCCTGGCACCAAAGTCAGACTGACAGGCCTGTAGTTCCCTGGATCTTCTTGCAGATGGGCATCACATTTTCTGATGTCTAGTCAACTGGCATTTCTTTCATACCCGGTACAACCCAGGCCTGTATTTCACTCAAGTATGAAAATCTTTTATTGAGGCATATAAAAATACACCTTAAGAGTGTTTGAAGCTTTGAGTTCAGGTCCTTCACATTTTCCTTCTTCTCCTCCTTCAGTTGTTTAGTGGCAGACTAGCCAACACCCTCTTTTGCAGCTTTTTACAGCTAAACAGTTTAAATCTCCTGCGAGTTTAATTGCTTTCAGGGTTTTTATTATATGGATTACAGTTTGAAGACTAGAGTTCTGTGGGAAAAATACATTCAGAAGACTGTGGTTACTGCTTTATTGCAATAGTTTACCTCAGAATAATGTACCATTTTCTGCTGGGAACAATAACAAGTAATTACTTAGTAGTCTTTATTATTACTAACTGATTTATAGCCTAATAACTTAGCAGTAGTTTAATTCACTACATACACTAATGGTTACCCATGTGTTCACTTTTTTTAAAAATTAAAAATAATTATTACATTACATCGTATTTTCAATTTGTGATGAAGGCAACGGAATTTGTCCTCTTTTTTTGGCTTTTAACTTCTATTATCAGCTCTTCCTCTTGAACTATTAAATATAGTCCTGGAAACAAAACCAAGTTCTGACTGTATAGCATAAAAGGTTTCTACCACTAACTCCACAATTCAGTTTGAAAATTAATGGAATACTGTTATCAAGTGTAGCATTAAAAAAATTGAATTGGTTTACGATACTTATTCCCTTGAATAGACTTCAGTACATAAAAACTTTTCAGTGGTGGAGTGGCAGGAAATTAATTTCAACAGAAAACATCTGAAAGCAGGCAAAGAAAACTGCTGTAATACTTAAATTCTGTACTGTATTTATTACATGTTAGGTGATGGTGTATCAGGACTTACATGTTAAAATGTTTTGCTGTCCAAAAGCCAGTGTAGAGAAGGAACTGCAGTGTCTGCAGTGGTGCCCCTAAAGCTCTGTTCTGATTAGTCTAGAAAAACTGTTGATTTATAAACCTTAGGGAAGTACCCCCATCTTTTCTTTCACTAGTGAATAGAGAGGATAGTGGAGAAAGATGTCACTTTTTGTCATAGACTTTAGTAATTATTCTAGGTCGTTGTACAAGCCTAGAAAGACACAGGAAGAAGTGCAGAAGATTTATTTCTCCTACATGTCGTAATTAAGGTTTTCATTTTAATAAGCCCTGGTAAAGCCGTGTGCTTTTAGGTGATTTACTGTTATTCCTGCTACTCCTGAGTATTTCTGCTGAACTAAGTAATCTTGTGGGAAAATGGTTTTTTTTCATGTTAAATTGATTTCAGAAAGCACCCCACAGTTGGAATAAATTTAACAATGCTTGAAGGCCTGTTGAAATCAATGGATCTCCAAAATATGGAGGCATAATTGTATGTGTTCAAGTGTCTTCTTAAATTGGGGGCTATAGTTGCCCTAACTTCTTGGTTGAGGTTATTACTTTCATAATTACTGACCAGCTGTTGCAGGGGTTGAATCTGCATGCCCAGCTCCTCCCGAAGTCCATGGAGTGTGTGAACGGATTTAACAATGGTTAGAACTTTAAAATAAAACACAGGTCCTACAAAAATAAAATTGTGTGAGTTTGGTACCTGAGTGTGGTAGATGAAGTGTATTGGTAATTACTCTCTCAAAGCATCAATGTTCTTCTTGTGCAAATCTGTTTTGTGACTTAGTTCATGGTGCCTTACCATGCCACACAAACATTCATTCTGTAACTGTTGGAGCTGAACTTTTGCTATTTAGGAATCTGCAGTGTTTGCATTTATGTATAAAATTTTATTAAGATTATCTTTAAAAAATAAAATGGCTTTTCACCTAGCAGGGAGAGCATTATACTGTGTGAATGTGGAGAGACGGGAGGTGTATTTCAATTTAGCAAGAGCTGTTTGTGCAGCATGGTACAATGAGGAAGATAGCAGGATCTGGAGTTTTCTGCTATGAGTAGGGATATACCAGATGGTTACTGCAAGTTTGTTTCATAAACATAGAAGTGTTCCAGTAGTCTATAATTAACTTGTTTAACCTTTTCAGAGTATGTCCATATTTATGGAAATACACAAGGGGTCCAAGAACATAGTTGTTTTCTCATGGCTGTGTTGCTGCTGTTACTACTTACTTTTTTTTTTTTTAATGTATTTTAAAGTGCAAGTCAAGTATACAGCAAGTGGCATAAGTTCTTACTGGTAAAGAAAGATGTTTCCAGGCAAAACCAAGTCGTTATACTCAGTCTGAGTTTTTGTTTGTTTTTATAAAGATAAAGAAATGTTACCTGAATACTACTTATTCTCTGAAAAAAGCAGAGGGCTTCTCTTGCTTCTGTCGAAGCACCAGTAATTTTGAACTTCACTCTAAAAATAGTCCTCTGGCAGTTTTTCTTCTAAATGTTATACAGTCATTAATTAATTTTGCCCTCTTGAGGTAGTATGGAGTTAGGCCTATTTTACAAAAGGAGGTATTGTACAATACTGTTTGCTTAACTCTAGATATGAAATCACTGGAATAGCTGTGGTACTAGAACTCAGAAATGTAACTGTGATCTTGGTTGTGTACCAGATCACGCTGTCTCAAGAGCAAATCCTGCTAGTTTTAAAGTGAAACTGTAATTATTGATGAATCTTCTATTTATAACTATTCCTTCTGGATTTTTAATTACTGTATGTTTTCTTCCCAAAAGCTGATAATGTATACATATCAAAGTGCAATAAATTCTCATTAATTGAGAACGAGTTCTGAGCCACTGCTGAGCAATACCTTCCTCCTCAAACATGCTTTTCTTATCAGAATATTTTTGAAGTGTTTTCTCAAGATGGTGTAGTCTGTGAATACATGCTTTGCGGAATTCAGCTTGGTGGTGATGTATTGAAAATATTTTTTAATAAATGTAAATTGTTTATATTTGCTCTAAATAAAAGTTACATACTTTTGTCTGACATGATGTTTTTTTGTTTTAAATCAATTGACAGAATTCATTGACAAGAAGTGCACCCCTTGCCAATGATTCCCAAGCACGCAGTGGTGCTCGCTTTCATACATCTTACGACAAAAGATATATCATCAAAACTATAACAAGTGAAGATGTAGCAGAAATGCACAACATACTGAAGAAGTACCATCAGGTAATATATGAACTCTACCAAGGTGTGGGATGTCATCTTAAATATTATAATGCCAATCTGTTTTTAGAGTCTTAAAAGTTTTAAATTAATAATTATGGAAAAAGAGTCACTTCAGAATTTTTCCCATTTGTATCAGCAGTTTATTATATGTCTGTAATTCACAAGGACGGACTTTTCTAAATATCTGCACTAGCGTTTCATAAAAAGATATGCCTACATGATAGAGATAACTTGGAGGCTGTAAGGTCCTTTGCCTTACTAGGAAGGTGGTCTTTCTTTTGGCTAGTGGACTCCCAGGCTTGAAGGTACTTTATTCTGGGCTTGCTTGGAGATGTCTGTGTTCATGTGTATGAATGCTGCAGGTGACCTCTTCTTTCTGATCTGATCACTGAATGTTCTGTGTTTCACAACAGATTTCAAAGATTTGAAGTTGTATTATATAAGAAATTAAAATTGGATATGATCAATGTAGAATTCCTGCTATTAAAAAAACTGCTTTTGATAATGTGAATTTTAATACACAACAGTAAAGTTAAAAGTGAACAGTGGAGATCCCTCAAATCAGCCTTGATAGCTGCCATACTGTGTTGGTGTATAGTTTGTGTGGTTGGCACAGAGGGGAGCAGAACCTGGGAATTACAAAAAGCCTTAATAAAACCAGTTCTAGTTTTTTAGCCCTACATGTTTGAACAAGTTCTAAAGCTGCAGAAGTCAGAAAAGCCTAAAAAAAATCACATAAATTATGCTACACGATAGGAAGGGGTTTTAGTCCCTCTTTCCATCTTCCTTCTCCTTTCTGTGGGTTGGAATTCCAGGTAAAGACTTAAGGACATTTGGGATGGGGCTTTTTTACTGTTGTTTAGGTGGTTTATTTTTTGGTTTGCCATGTTCTTGCTTGCAATATGTTCTTTTTAATACATTTCTTTTGTAAAACCAGTTTTAACTTTTGAGGCAGGAGGCCAAAGCATTCTTTCAGGGTGCTTGGAACTGAAGGTGTTGCCAGCCATCTTTGTAAATCTCAAAGTGAGATCTCTGAAGGCCTTCCAAGTCCAGAGTAACTTGGGAAGCCTTCAGGGAAGTTAGATGTGAACTCTTTTTTCTCTTCCTGTGGTGTTCTTCTGTTTAAATAACATGTAGGACCATCGTGTGTTTGTTCTAATGTGAATAATTTTTACTGTCAGAAATATTCTTAAGACGTCTCCTAATGACAGTTTTACCCAAGAAAATTTTAAACCATTATCTAATTGTATTTGTTGGGGGGGGGGCACGGGGGTGGGCCTTAAAGTGAGTTTTCAAACTTACAGTTTTAGTTTTGATCTGAAAGGGTTTGATCTGTGAGCTGTACAGCAGAATTTAAGTTTTAGTCTGTTTCATATTTGGCATTAGAAGCTAGTATTAATGGTACAGATTTTGAGACTTAATCCAGCTGAAAAGTCATTTTACTTTTCAACACAGTAATCTTTCAAGAGTATCAATGAAGACAGTACTAACATGAATGAACTTAATAATTTGGAATCTTTTTTCATTAGTGCTTTCCAGCATCTGGGTTTATATTAGGCTAGGTTACAAGGAATAATGATCTGAAATTTATCTCTACCAGGCACCTAATTTCACTTTATACTGGAAAATCTTTCATGTGAAAAAGCTCTCATTTGATGCCTCCAAGAGATTAATAAAGATACAGCTTGTATTTCTTTATGTCTTGGAACTTGAAAGCACTGTACAAAACTGTAAATACAGATGCACTCAAGTACAATGGCAGTTTATTAATTGGACTTTTTAATTGAAATAAATTCATTTCAGTATCTTCAGCAATGGACTGAACGAGATCTACATTAAATCCACTAGCTCTAATGACAGCTAACACAGTATCCTCTGTGTTGCTGCTGGAAATTGAATGCTTGGGATCACTGGCTACAACAGCTTGTCCTCCCATTTCTCTAGATGTTTTTCAGGCACGTGAAGCTTATCTTCACTTCCTTTTCAAAGTCTAGCAAACCCCCGTTATCATGGTAGGAAGGTATTAATGATTCCCTTGACCAAGTTGTCCCACACAGACTGGCCTTAGCCTACCTTTCTGCTTGCAAACAATGCGATGCCAAACACCATCCACTGGCACTTGAGCTCATTCATGGTCCCTACTGTGGTTTTGATTTGGGCCAGTTCACTGTCTCCCAAATAATTCTGGGCAAGAATAAAGGTGTTAATTAAGATGAGTTAATCTTCCTACTTAGGAGTTTGAATATAAGAATCCTTTTTTTAGAGGGGAGCTTTATAACTTAGATGTGAGTTATTCCATTTCAGCTGATGCCTGAAGACAGTCCAAGACCTTGTCTGTTTCACTGGTGTGGATGTAACTATGGTTCTGTAGAATGGCACAGCTGCAGTAGTACGAGGCTTTTCAGATGCTGCACTGGTGCTCCTGTAGAAATCCTTGTCAATAAAACAAGTTATCGTGAGTTCAATTTTACTTTGGCATATTCTTTTCTGCTAACAGAGGAAGTGTCAAGTTCTCTCTACTGATTTTCATACCTTACTCTCCAGTATCTTGGTTGTTAATAATTGCACACTAGAGTACCAAATATGGGATTTTTAGGGAAACGTCTGCTTGTTAGCTTTTCTCCAGTTTCGGTTCACTGATTGGCAGCAGCACTCACCACGTATTTGACAATTCCTGGTCGAGCTAAGTGTGTTTCACAACCCTAGTGTGATTGAGAATGATTTGGAACTTCTGGTGGCATGCCCTTGCAACATACCCCGTGCCAGTCTGCTTTGAGAGTAGAGTTGTGTTTGAAAGGTTCAGCCTTCCGAGAAAGGGAGTGTGCAGACCCAATTATGTACTGCAGGAATCATCCTGGAAAGAACAGCCTTCTTTGGGTGCATGTAGTCTAGGGAGGTGATTCATGTGAATTTTAGGCTTTTTTTCCCCTCGTTCCACCAAAGGAACTGAAGTTAGATCATCTGTCCATTAAGAACAGTGTCTTGTAAACTTTCGTTACCTTGCACCCTCTTTCACCTGCCCAAGAAGGCAGTAATTATCTTCTGTTACTTCTGACATGAATATGAGTGAAATTCATGCCATTTATGACAGATGATCTCTTTCAGGTTTTGTTTTTTCCCCTCTGCAGATTCATTCCAGGTTCCTTTCCCAGGCTGAAACTCTGTATGACTTTCATTTAAACCGTAATATTTACTCACCTGTATCCTTATTAAGGCTAATAGCACCAGGCTGATAGAATTGTTCTAGACCTTGAAAGCACCTCTGTCCTTGCTTGGGGACCAAACAAGGCTTATCAAATATTTCCAAGACTGCTTGAACTGCTTAACAATGACCACCAGGGGAGACATCTATCTTGAAAAAGAGAATTCTGGAGAGGGGACCATTGCGAGGCGGAACTGTAAGACCGGATGTGTCCTTCATTCATCGAAACAGTTTTCATCCTGGCATTTGCCAAAAAGCTGTTGTTTTCCCTGCACCGTTTTGAACTACAGAGCTACCAATGAGGCATCTGGGAGTTTGTGTGGTTGGCAGAGAAATGTAGCACTGCAGCTTTTTCCGTGAACCTCCAAAATCTGATTCCATGTACTAGTTATTTTTTTGTGAAGTCACCAAAGGTTTAGAGACATGTAGACCGCTGCTGGAAAGTAGAAATAAAGATTATTTTATCAGTAACTGGAGAACACGGAGAGGTACAGTTCACAAGCCCATCCAGTTCTTTTAGTCCTTCCCCTCTCCATCTGTCTGAAGGTGTAATAACCTGTCTGTTCTTTGGAGCTCAGAGGAACCGAGGTTGTAGTTATACAGTCTGTGTATGTAGGAGTTTACAGAAGGAGTGGGAATAGTTCATAGCCTGTAGACCCTTGTAAGTTTAAAAATCCCAAATCTAGATTGGTATTTTTAAATCATCAAAGACAATCTGATCAAAGATAAATTCCAAGCCTAGTGCTACATGCTAGAAATGTGTAAATAGGTGGAAGTGACCTGGGCTTGAAGAAGTGTCAGGAGAAGTTATAAAAAATAGCATAAAGGTATATATAGTGATTGCAACTTAAAATTGTTTTATTGTAAATAATAGTCTTGACAATTGTAAATTATACTAGCTATCCAAGATTGGGTTGCATTCGTTCATTTCTCTGTCTATGATGCCTTTTTTTTGGTGGCAGTCAGGCCCACGACCTCAGACAGATGGTGAACATTTCAGTCTAAGCACTGACGCTTTCTGTCAACTCATCAGATGAGTCTGACACTTTTAGTATTGAGTAGAAACACTGGAGATAATTGTTTTCTTTTCCAAAGTTAAAAGAAAAAAAAAGCAAAACAAACCACTAAGCAAACAGGAGGAATAATGCCTTTCTCTGTGTTTAAAGCAGCAAAGCATCCTGTGTTTTATGACTAGACTGTCAAGTCCGTCATGTATGGATCAGCCTTCTATCTACATTTGCAAGACAAAATGGCCTAGAGCTAGGTTTTGAGGTGTTACGGTAAATGCAGATACATATGTGACATGCTAGGTTCTTACACTGTGAATCTCCATGCTAGCCAGTTTCTAACTACAGTAATATTTTTTGGTACGTAGTTTGAAATACTGCTTTTAGTCACATTTTAATGATAATTTGCAATCAGTTTGGACTGCTTGTATTATTGTTTATTGTCAGTTATTAGTAAACTCTTCTCATCACTTTTAGGTCTTACTCAGCTGAACGTCATTTACTTATCAATTGCAGTAGAACCATTGAAATGCTCAAATGGGTCAGACTTTCAAGTATTAGGAAAACTATTGCTGTATGGGCTCACAGATGTAGTTGGACCATTTCAAACTGTGAGAATTAATCAAGCATGTTTGTATTAAATAGTATTTGAGAGCAAAATCAAGTATTCATTGGAAATACCTCCAAATCTAGTGTGATTTTGTTTTAAACCTGGGATCCTGACCCCAAGAGCATGGAACAGAAAAATGGAGTTAAACCTACTGCTCCCTTTGACATTGTTAAGGGAGAGTTCAGCAAAGTCATCTGTGATAAGTGTGTTGTCAGGATTTCACCCTGTTTAAGGAATGGATGATACCCTGCTTCCTCCTAAAGGCAAGCTTTCTATTTCGTTATATATTCAAGTTATGTTTATCTGTTCCTTTTGCATATATTGTCAGGTGCAAAAGGCTATTAATTTATGTAAAATATGTATTGTATATATTACTGTATTTGTAGTTATTTTCTAAAGTACAAATATTATTTTCAAGGGCAGAAATCAGTAACAGTTGAGTAAAATTCTGAAGGCAGATTTTTTAGTATCTGAAATGTCAGAATCAAGACATCCTGCCCTTTCCAGTGACATTAACTTGTTTTAAATCTTAAATTGGTCTAAAAGAGGAGTACTGTGCTCTTTGAGAACAGATGATGGGCAGGAAAGAAGTTTTTAAAAATAAATGAAAGCGATTTCAGTGTCTTGGATAAACCAACACCTTTCAAACCCTTGCTTTCTTTTTCATTAAAATTACTTCTAAAGGGATGACTTATTCCTCAGTGCTGACACCCAAGTAACTTTAGTAAAGAAAAGAGAAGCCATCTCAGAGCAGATGACCAAGAGGGAATTGTTAGCATACAGACTTTCCAGCATAAAACTCCTCATGGGTGCAGGTAGCCTTTAGGTTTTCTATAGGCAGCTGTGCCTGTTGATGGCACAGTTCTCTTCCCTGCGCAGGTAATTGTATGCAGAACTGACACCTATTGCACTGCCTGTTTGTCTCCCTGGCAACCAGCAGAAATAGTGAATAGAGGTGAAGGAGAGGGACTGCCCGTTTACCAGAGGCAGCAAACAGTGGAGTGATGGGGAAGTGAATGGGAAGAAAGGAAAGAATAGAATGAGCAAAAAAGAGGAAATGGCAGCATAAAAAACAAAACAAAAGCAGAAAAATATGACCTTAGCTGCTGGAGGGGAAAAAAATATGAAAGAAACAGGAAAGCAAATGAAAGGAGAGAAAATATAGGCAATCAGCTGAAAACAGGAGAAATTGCACCAAGAACAGAGTTCAGGGCTACACGTGAATCAAGGAACAGCAGAAGATTGTTGTGTGGAACGGAGGAGAAAAATTCAAATAATAAATAGATAAATATTGAAATAGAAAAACATCATAGTAGGCTAAAAAGAATTTTGTCAAAGAATTGGTGACAACGTAGACTGGAGAATATCCCAGAAAAGAAATCAGGGACTATGTGCCTAGGAATTTGCACTGGCGTGGTCCGGTCAAGCTGGTAGGTTGCTGAAGCAGAGCTGCATTTAAGTTTGTATCATCCTCCCTTCACATCAATGCTTGCACAGGTTATCAGTGGCCTCCTCCCAACCCCCATCCCCGCTTTTGTTTCATGAACTGCGTTTATATGCGTCACAAAAAAGGGAAAAGGTAAAAAGGCGAAGCGAGACAGTATAGTGTAAGGTTATTTAAACACACGCGTGAATGAAGAAGGATATATGCCATGTAATGGTGATCCTGACGCCGGATGTCCTGAAATAGTAAGAGGTGAAGATTTTCGGGAGGTTTGCAAAGAAATGCAGTTGAAAAAACCCTTTGAGCAGTTCTTGTGAGAATCAAGATGCAGCACAGAACACAGCCTCTGCCCTGTGCTAAGATAACTGACTTGTAAAGCAGCTTTGATCTGAAAAAACAGGAGAAGCAGAAAAAGTAGAGATGAGAATGTGTTTGTTCTCATCTAAGCAGTCATTTCACTTGCATCCAAGAGGCCCACTCTTCCTATAGAAGAGACGACCCTGAAAATGAGAAACTCATTAGTGTGGTTGTCAGATGGAATTGCAGGGGGGTGATATGCAAGGGGACCACACAGACTAGAACTGTAACCAAAAACCACATCCAAAGTCTTCCCTGAAAGATGCAACATTTCGTAGGTAAGTAACTACACAAAATGGCAGAATGGACTTGGCTGCACTGGCTCTGTTGAGACCTGGGTTTCACCAGCAGATATCTTCTATGTATTTTTTCGGTTTTGTATGTATAAGCTACTGATGCTGTGCACAGCACTTTTTAGAGGAGATTAGTCCACACAGTGACTCAGTTGTAGCAATAACAAGTTTAATGTTCCTGGTAACAGATCTGCAGCCTGGATAATCACCTGTGGTGGTAACATTGAGATTACACTGCACTTAGAAGTAAAAATAACTGGCCATGTCTGAAACAATGTGAAGCGTAAGGCCATGAATTACAGGGCTTGTATATAAAAACCTGTATATTTATTGAATATTTCTTTAAATGAAATTACTTTCTTACATGGCTTATTTGAAGAAAACAGCTTTATATGCCTTGAAAATCTGTAACTTTCTGGTATGTGCTGTAGTTTGGCTAATTAATCCTTGCAATGTATCACATAAGTGCCCAATGCATAATATTCAGTTATTAAGGTACAGGAAAATGGCAGTAAGTGGAATATTTATAACTCTGAACAAATTCTCAATCTTTTTTGGGGGGGAGTGATTCCACCTGTCAGTGCTCGTTCACAAAATACATTGGTGAAGGATATTTCTGATTGCAGACAAGAGGATAAAAAAGAAAAAGTTGAGTGCAAAAATGACTATCAGTCACTAGTCCTGCACAATGTCCAAAATGGTTTTAAATCATTATGTAACTTGTTACTTATTTTCTTTAGTGGAAGTCTCCAGGTGAATGTATAGACTTGTTGCATAAGCATTTGATAATTCAAGCACAATTGCCTTAATCATGATAAAGAAAATTGTGAAAATAATATATAAAGGGGGAACAGAGAATGAGCATGTCATGTGTTTCTGAATTAATGTTTGCGAAATAAGGCTCTGAGAAATAGGAGTGTTGACTTTTCACATAGAACGAAGATAGGTTTAATTCAGATTTAATCTTCACTGATGTCAAATCATTCCACAGATGATCTCCAAGTGGAGGAGGAGAAATGGTAGAAACAAATTTTGCTGTTTTTCCAAAAAGAGCCAAGAGTAGTATAACTTCTTTGCCAATAGATGTTATGCATTATGTTATCTTTTTATGTATCTGATGCCTTACTAGCATTGCCATAGGGAAAGAAGAAGCTAATGAGATAGGAAAAATTTGATTCTTTCTAAGGAATCTTGAAGCTGTATTTATACAAGAATTAATGTGAAAATCAGATCATAAAGAATTTCTTACTAATTTTCAACTTGAAGCATGGTGTTTAAGAGAGCTCAGAAATTTCCTTATATGAAACCTGTGCTGCACAGCTGATAAAACATGTCGATATGCTGATGTTGCTTTGCTGTGTTAATGATAATATTGTCCTCGTGCTGTGCGCAAACATGAAAATTAGCTGAATTAATAAAAAAATGATGGGGTGTTTATGACAACACTCATTTTTTAAAATATTGATTTTGTTACTGCATATAAAGACTTGTAAGTGTATTAGCTAAGTATTACAGTTTTATTTAGCAAGTCTGCTTTGTAGAATTGTTTTAATGTTCTTTTTAGAAAAAATTAAAGGAGTGAAGGTCTTTTTCTTTCACTGAAATTTAGCAGTCCTGTTAAGCATGTACTGGCTTATTTTCTAGGCTCACTTTTTTTCCAGCTGTGAGTGGGAAACTTCAGGAAATCATTCCTAAAAAGCACCTTGAGGTGACTAAATTGCTACTTCCTTTATATCAAGATGGACAAATTGAAAATCTGCCAACCACAGTCACCAGTGCAAGTCCTGCTGGACTCCCACCCAAACAGATGACACGTTTTGCCTCTGTGATGCAGATATGGGGGATTGATAGTTTCAAAGGTAGGAAGTTCTAGACCAACCTTGTAGATGCTGAAAGCAAGTGGCATTCCTCCCTCTTTCCTTTGTCTTTCCCATCAGGATAAGAAATACTGTCATAGGAAACACTGAAATAATTTTAGAGGCTTTTCTTTAAATTGCAATGGCACAAGTGTCCCCAGTCAGCAGCAAATAGGAAACAGCTGTGTAGTACCTGGTCTGCTCTGAGAGGGTCTCTCAGAAGTCTGCAAGGACACGGCCGTGTTTCTTTTTATCAAGAGGAGCAGTACTAGCAGAGCTTTTCATGTCTTGTGTTGCATGCCGGTAACGCTGCCCCTTTAGAGGGCTTTGTTTGCACACTATGAAAATGGAACAACAGTGCTAGCAAATGGCAAACCCTAAATTAAAAATAGGACTGAAGCCACTCTCATTAGTGGCCTTTTTTGTCCTCCTTGCGTAATACAGAACAGTTTGGGAGGGGGTTGTATACCGCTAACCAAATAATTTATTTTAAGATATTACAGTGGGTATGTTGCTCATGTTCTGTTAATGGCATTGCCATTTTACAGATGCATACACTCGGGACCAGAAAGGTTAAAATCTGAGTGTTAGCAGTAGCTAGGGTTGAAGGGATGGTTTAAGTGTCAATACTGTGGCAGTCATAGCTGAGAGGAAGGGCAGGGGGTTACTAGTCTGGTAGTCAGGATGCCTAGCTGGCATTCCTTCACATGGCACAAGCTCTCCATATGATTTCAGATAAAGGGTCTGCATCTCAGATCCCCATATGGAAAATTGGAACAATAGTATTTATTTTCATTCAAATTCTGTAGTTAAAAGCCATAACATTAGGAATGGCTGGGTCCATTAAAGAGTTGAGTAGCTATGAATTCTATGACACTAAACTCTTGTTGGAAGCTGGATTAATTTTCATCATTCTTGTAGAACATAATCATCTTAAAGTAGAAGTCACTTAGTAAATGTTTTTATAGGAGCAACCCTTCCTACTTTTTATAAAGCTTTAGAAAAGTATTTATGTTTAAGATATATGCCAAGTACTTGATGTTTATAAAAAAATAATCAATGGTTTTTTGCTAGTATGGATAATGCTTTAATGATCAGATCTTTAACAGAAACAATGGTCAAAATAAGATGTGTATCCTGGATTATGTTGTAACTGCTTTGTGATGTTGTTAACAGCCCTGTGACTGAAAATCCTCCAATTCGAGACCTCCAGCTTAAAACAACTGTATCTTTGAAATACAGAAATCTCAGGTGCAAACTGATCGATCTTTGTGCACTGCTCACGACTGACATTGTTTTTGTGGCCTTTTACTGCCAAGGTTTTGTTTGCATTTTAGGGCATTAGAATCGTGCTGCCTTCCTAAGATTCTGATTTGTATTCATTGAGTCTCTGCAGCACCTTAAGATATTTTGCCTATTCATAGGCAGTTTGAGCTTAAAAGTGCTTTGCTGTGAAGTGGCACAGCTACCCTGTTACTTTGTTCTCTGCTTCGGGGCTTGAACCCCAGTACAGCTCCAGGGCAGACAGAAGGGAGAGTTACAGGCTAAAATGTGTCAGCAAGATTCGACAGGGCTCATGTGTCAGTCAAAATTGGGTTCAATTCACAGTCAACAATTTCTATATTTGTTGTTCGTTTCCTTTGTTTCTTAGTGGACAGGATTGTCTCAGGACTCTTAAGTCTTTCTGTTTTTATTTTGACAATTAAAAAGTATGTCTGTGATATGTGCGGATTCCCATATAAAGTTAGTGAGAAAAATTCCTTAGAATTAGCAGAGGAACCCAAAGTTGGAAAATCTCCGAGGTTCTGAGAGCTTTGTTACATTATTTGTTGCCAAATACTACCTGCCTTTGTTAAACAATTCAAATGGCTTATTCAAGTCAACTTGTTCTAAATGCTTCTAAAATCTGTTTCTAATAACAGGGTCACTTTGGCTCGAAAGTAACAGCAGCTTCAGTATTCAATGAATATTTAAAAGTTTACTGTTGGTTAGATTTCATGTTTCCTATTTGGGCCTTGAATTTTTACATTTTCTCCAAGTTCTTCTGTTTGAGACTTGGTACTAACAGAAAGAGGAAATCTGGCAAGTCCTTTTCTGGTTTGTGTCATTGTGGTTTAACTTTTCCTTGGTTCCACAAAATATATAAGTGAATGTGTTTGATTAGGATTAATATAGTATGGGTGTTTTTATTCTGGGAATAAAAATTCATCCTTCAATAGTTCTCATCATCAATATGTGTCCGCTTTTTCTGCTTCCTCCAGTGGTCTTTCTAATAGAACAATTACTTGTAAGTCGAGTGATTAGGAAAAAAAAGGCAGGTTGCAGGTGGCAGATTTTTTCAAGGTTAATAGCCCATTTGTAATGGAATATAGTGACCTTAAGGAAATATAAGGATCTGTAAATAAAAAAATACAGGGAATTTGCACTTCATTGCTCAGCTCTTTTGACCCTGAAATGCAACCACCGCATAGGACCTAGCAGAAAGTTGGTGATAATAAATAATACCCGTTGCTGGTGACAACACCATAGATGTTCATCATAATAAACAAATACTGAGGGTGGAGAAACATACGATTTAAGTATGGTCGGGGGCAACACAGTACAAATTACAGCAGCGTGATATTCAAAAAATTACTTGGGTTTTGATGTAAGTACCAAATATTCTATCTCCTTAGGTTTGCTTTTTGTGTTAACATAAAAGTTAAAAGGTCTGTCAAATGGATTCTCCTCTTTCTGTGAAATTGTCTGTGGAAGTCAAGAGTTGTAAGTTAAGCAGTTCAAGATTTTCATTTTTAAACACTAGCCTAAAAGCAGAATAACTTCCTGATGAAGGGGTTTGTTTTTGCATAATTTTTTGAAGGTTTGTTGCCATACAACTATTTAGCAAATAAATGTGTTGTTTCTTGGTATTTTATATTTAAAATCTGAATATAGATTTATGTAATATGTCAATCTTCTTTTCTGTGTTTTTTTTTCATTCTGCAGTTTATTGTGGAGTGTCATGGGAATACACTTCTTCCCCAGTTTTTGGGCATGTACCGGCTTACTGTTGATGGAGTTGAAGTATATATGGTTGTTACAAGGAATGTGTTCAGCCATCGTTTATCTGTTTATAGAAAATATGATTTAAAGGTGAGAAACAACTGCTCATCGAATAACTGGCAAAGTAGCTGAAAATCTTTATTATAAATGTTAGATTATGCTGATGCTTGAATATTGCTCAGAATTTTAATTAATTTAAAATTGCATTATGCAAGAGCCAGCATAACTGATTTGTTACATACACTTAGGTTTAGCAAAACTAAAGGATAGTTTTATAGACATTATACAAATTTATTTGTTTTGTGCATTTTTAAGCACAGCAGTTTAGCCAGGTGTGTTTGCTAAATGTTGCTGGTGGTTAAAGGTAAAACCTTTCGCACTAGTACAATAATAATTCTGCTTCTTACAGGTTTTTATCAGCATTATGGAAAGCCACAGTTGATTCTGCAGAGGGCTTTTATAAAGCAACTAAATAGCATCATTTAAACCAATAAATGCTACTAACAAAGTACATCACTATTGCAAAAGCTTAATAATTTATGTGATATTTTAAAAATAATTCAAGTGAAAAGGAAAAGAGTCTTTAAAAAACCTAAACATCTGCTTTTATCATTAGATCTGTTTTAGTTTTGTTTCAGAAGCTTAATCTGCTCATTGTTATTTTGACAATAGTTAATGTACAGTGCTTACAGCAAATACCCAAAAAGTAGTTTTAGTCTTTCTACCTAAGGGATTGTATTTTAATTTTCTCTGTAAAGTATCCCCTTAGAAACGTACTTCTTTCTAATACATTTTATTTCTATGTGCTGAACCACTAAGTGCATCTGCAAGCTTGTTTTAAGATGTTCATTTATCATTTTATATTAAGAGATTTGTAATGCTATGTAGTGCACCATCCTTTCCTAATGTTAAGTCTCCTTAGCAATTGCTTAAATAGTTGACTGAACTTGATTTATAAGAAGTGATTTCCAGATTGTCAACAATTTACTTTCTGATATTTAGTATTACTGGCAGCACTTGTTACCAGAGAAAGTTATTTCTTTTAATTTGAGAGAACTGAGATTTAGAGCATCATAATGTCCTGATGCATTAACAAGGGCACAAAAGCACAAAAGAAGGAAACAGTAACTATGTACAGTATGTTCTTAACATTGGTGTCAGCAGCTCTTGCTGTTATTTACCTCTGTGAATGTTTCTGTACTCTATTCAGTTTGTCCAGCTGGACAGCATTGCTTTAGCTTCTCATGCAATTCAAATTAACCAGCAATATCATATTCCTCAAGACAAACTCCTTCACTGAACAGATTTATAGTGACACTGCGTATATTATAAATTACTTTTTCTTGATATTTTTTGCTATGGCATCTGCAGTTGTAGATTCAGAGTCCTTTTTTGTACATGAATATTTTTGACACCAACTTAGAACTCACTTTGTAGCACAAGTCTCTACCACTGTAGATATGAGAAAAAAACCTACAGATCAGCATAGGATTTCAAAAGTGTTTTCTTATCCAGGGATGCATTTTGTTACAATGATTTCAATTTCATTTTTTTGCCACGTGCCAAATTTGACATCCTCCCTAATTTTTACTATTGTGACTCTTTTTTTCTTTTCCTTCAGTTTGGTTTTCAGTTGATCTTTTTTCTGGCCTAATAGTCCATTGGAGCATAGAATACAATATAAAAGGTGTCTCCTGAGTAAACTAGAATCTTAGGCTTTTACCAGGCTTTATTATCAGTGGAAAATAATTCAATGAAATCTCTGCTTGCTGGGCCATATAATAACCAAGAGATACTGCCTCATATATCTTTTCTCTCCATCCCTTCTGAGTTTTCTAAGTTTCTTTCTGTAAACAGTAAAACATGCTATAAAAGGATGTGGTTGGGTATCCTCACATTCTTTAAACTAGTAGGACTCCAGTCCAGCACTTCTTTACACAATGCACACCTTCTAACAAACAGCAGAGCTAATTTAGCCATCTTTCAATGTCCTGTTACCGTATTTGTAGTTATTATTTCTTGCAGTACTGTTGTGTGATAAATAAATGCTGGGTATTTGAAGATGTGGTCCTGCTCCAAGAAATTTGTAAGGAAATATATACAATCTTTTTTTTGTCAGCTCCAGGTTATTTGGAAAGCACCATATTGCCTACTAGTTTTAATCTAAAAAACAAATTTTTAAAAAATCCAAAATGTCTTTGACAAGCACTGTAAGTCTTATGAATCCACAGTTGGTCTCTTCTTTTTACTCCATGTAGCTGTTAGATGCATTGCTCTTGTTTGTGGTTTATGATCTTTTAAATACTTTTTATGTTTATGTTGTGTGGCATCCTTTGCAAATGTGTTACGAATGTCCGAACAGTTGTACAGAATAGGCTATTCCATATCCATACAGCTAAACTAGCATAAAAAGATGAGAAGTCTGCCAAGCAAACTGCACTTCTAGCATGATACACTCAAAATGAGGATGAGAGATGAGGAAAAGTTCCAGGAATTAGGAGGACAATAGATGTAGAGCATTTGAGGATTTAATCCATCTTTCTTCTCTCATGATGCATCTTCTTCACATGATTGCAGCAGTTCAGCAGTCCTGGACATTCTATTTACTGTATTACCTTTCTTTAAAACATTTCTCAAGTTCAAAAGGATACAGTTCATCTACTTTTTGACCTGTTACCATAACATTTTCAAATTAGTTTCTGACATATGCACATTTTTAGATCCATTTTTTCTGTTTCAGGGCTCTACTGTGGCTCGAGAAGCCAGTGACAAAGAAAAGGTATGGTGCATTTCTGTTTCTTTTTCGATTAATTAACCTGCTAGCTAGACTCAGAACAAACATAACCAGTGCTGTTCTGCCCCTTTCCTTTTTTTCTGCCATATTCTTCCCTCTTGAGTTCTACCTTATCCCTGCTTTATCTTTCCTCTGTTTCCTGCAGACCTTTGAATATTGGTTTGCAAAGGTGTTGAAATTTCAGAGGTAAGTGAGCCAATCCTCTACCTCCTCGTTTTCCTTTTCTCTTCTCTTAGTTTCTTCAGGGCCTACCCTGTGCTAGGAAAACATCAGAACTTTGTTCCCTTCTCTCCTGCTTCATCTTCATTCTCTTGCTCTCTTAATATTGAGATTATGAATACTCCATGTCAGTTAATGGAATTGTGTGATGAGACACCACTTCTAAACTGAATGCAAGGATGAACCAAAACTTGAATTATGACAACCTTTGGGTAAAGCTCATACAAATGAGCAAATGACTGACAGACTTGGATGTATATGTAGCTATAATGAGAGACAGTCTCCCCCAAATTCTGGGCTGAAACTTTGCTCTAAAAGGATAAATCGCTTTGTTTTTCTTCACCTCCAACTTCAGTTTATTTGGAAAATTTAATGTTCTCAAAATCAGTTTTTCTTTGTGGTTTTAGCAAAATAGCCAGATGGCATTTTAGGAGAGGTTTCTCTGGAGATTCTGCAGATAATTGGAAGTGGAACATAGTCTCCATCATCTAAGACTTCTTAGATCTCAAATTTGGGTAAGGTCTAACAACCCATGGCCCTTGTTTTCTTAATTTGTCCAAGCACATTCCTCCTGAATTAGCATGAGATCATTCAACAATTCATTTAAGAGACTTCATTTTATGTTTTCCCCAGATTCCATTCAGATCATTTGTTTTTCTCTGAAGCAGTAGTTGTACCATACCTGCCTCTCTGAGTCTTCCGATCACACAACTGCACTAAGGAGTAAGGGACATGCAGTAGCTGTCAGTTCTCACTGCATGAAAAACTCTATGCCAAGTTTTTCCACCTTTCCTAAGGAAAGATGGAACACTTAAAATTCTTCTTCCAGCACTAGGCAATACCACACCCCACATGCCAGCTGCAGCTACGATTATCAGCATTAGCTCTCTTTTGCTGTACCGGGCCCTCAAGATCGTGTCTTGAATGGTCTTTGTTCTTTCCTTGTCATCCATTTTTGTTCTTGTTTAGTGGTGCAACTGTAGTGTTTTTAAAGGGGAGGGATTAACAGGGATTAACCCTTCAGTGTCTTGCAAACAATACCTAATGTCATTGAAAACCTCTGCTGTACTATTAAAATAATCTGATAGAAATGAGGACGACATTATTTCGATGGGACTGCTTCAGGTTGCAACATTAATGCTTGGAATAATATAAAATTTAACAATATTATGTATAGTCAGCTATACGGGAGCTGATACCATGCAGATGTTTAGTGGAGTAGTTTTGAGCAGTCTTAGGAATATGCCTCTTAATAATAAATAGATTATTAATAGTACACGTACACTGCAGTTAATACGTTGAGTGAGAGCCTCAAAGAAGCAGTGCCTTAATTTTGCTCCTGTGTAAGTTCATGGCAAAATTACCATTGAGTTTGCTTATAGCTAAGCTGAAATGAAATGATATAGTTTTAAATAACTGCATACAACAATTATTCTATAAATTTAATGTGAAACCATGACTTCTGTAAGGCAGATAACAAAAATTCTTATCAACTTCACATCTAGAACCTTCGCTTTGATTTTGAGTACTTCTCTGAAAAAAATACATAAAAACCTCATCCCGCTGATTCTTACTCTGCTATTTTAATAGTCTGATTTCTCCGGGGTGGAACTCCACAATGCTTACTGATGTTGGAAGCAGGCAGTCTGAGGCTTTCAGACCAGCTTTCTGTCCGCCATCATTCCCCTCAAACCCCAGTGCAATGCAGCAGGGAAGTGACAAGCTTGTGTTCAGGACAGAGATTTCTAAGAGAGGGAATTACTGGGTAGGCTTCTATGTTCGTAGAGGGAGCAACATTTTACACTTTGATACTCTTAGGGTTTCAAGCAAGGGAAAATTACTATTTTCCTTACTGCATGTGTTGTGTTTAAGTTTTGGAGTCGGCTGTTTGATTTGAAAGGGCCAGAATACATTTTGCCTGTGGATTGAAGATGTTCAGAACATTTGTCATCACTATGATCTAAATCTCCTGCAGTAGGCATGGCAACAGATTTACTCACTCAAACTACTCATATGTTTCTAACACACAGTTTTTAGGCTTAAATAAAAGGGGTGCTGTATATTTATATGAATAGACAACAAAAGTTTGGTTCTGAAACTGAGCAGTGCTAAAGAGCTGCTGTCATGAGATGTGTCTCTGCACATGTGCCACTGATTTCAGGACCTTGAGAACTCTTAGCTTGAATATGTAGATGGTCCATTGTTCCTGAGTGGCAAGTGGAGCCCTGTAGCATGTTTTTTTTTACTTTCATTTTCTCCTAAGTAGGTGTCAGTATTTCAAACCTTTTGTTGTCATCTATGAGAATCTCAAATCAATCTTCAGATTTGAAAACAACTGGAAGAATCTGGCTTGAAAGGGGTGCAGGGAGGAAGGCATTTTAGCAAATTCTCTGAAGAGATTTTGGCATCTCCTGTCAGAGAAGAAATTGCCCTGAGGGATTAAACAAAAACAGACAATCTGAAAACCTTAGCTAGTGTAGTAAATTATTAGCTAATTTTTAGCCAGATGCAAGCTAAATCATCAATTTATTAATATTATCTTGAAATGACATTAATATTAATAGAATTTCAGTTGATGACGGTGTTATTTAATTACTTATTATAAAGGTATGGTTATTCACATCTAAGAGAGTAATAAAAGAAAGGAAGCTTTTTGCTGCTAAATGTATGACTAAAATGTCTGGCAATGGCTAGTTTTTAAATGGGCTTTTAAGTAATTCATATTGAGTTTCAAATGACAACATTCAAGTAATCAAACGGCTTTCAGATTATCAAGAATAATATGTTTACCTCTCTTAAAGCTGCGGAAGTCAGAAAACAGAAGAGCAAGTCTTTCAGTCACATTCTATTGCAGACTGTAAATTTTAGATAAATTACTTTGTAAAGGCAAATTTGGTGAAATTTATGTTCTCAAATCTTTTTCCTATCAAACTGAAAGTCTTATTTACTCAGTTAATAAAGAAGACACAAATATGCAAAAAGATTTAATGGGTAAGAAATCAGAGAAAAAAGTATTATTCTACTTTAGTTTGGTAGTGTAAAATAGGTGATAGCATTCAAACATTTTTTAAAATCAGTTTTTAGGAAGAAAAGTCTGATTGAGAATGGTACTTTTCCATGCTGTTTGCAGTTTACCTTCTGTTTGACTCTCTTCAGCTGTTAAATATCCTAACATATTGGTGAGCAGCTCTGAAAACTGTCATTTCAATATTTTGAGATAATCAGTGCAGAAACAAGCACCCTTCCCTTAAATTTCACCTTAACACACAATTCCTTTCATTTGTGTTACAAATGATACTTTCGATAATAAAGGTATGATTTTCTTGGCAACATGTGTCGTAACATGCACTTACAGATGCCTTGGATTTTAAAAGAACAGTATGTTTCAACAGTTGTCAAATTCTAACAGCTGCTCCTTTTTATTTTTCGGGCTTTACTACTTCTTAAAAATTTTTTGTTATTTTAATAGTGGGCATTTTCTATTCGTTCTTTGGACAATTTTGCCCTCTTAAGTGAAACGAGGATAATGCAGAACTCCCCTGGTGGTCTGGCTGCTCACAATTATGCCATACTTGCAGTAGGACATCAAATTAACAGTAACAGCTGAGTTTCCTTGTACTGATAAAAAAATGTAAGCTGTTGCTTGTGAGTGAGCAGCTCAGAAAGAGATTTGGAGAAGAAAAAGAAAACCTGACTGAACTGATGCCCACCACATTTCATCTTTCTTGAGCAATTTCAGAGATTATTACATGTTTTTAAACTATCTAAAACTGGTTGCATTGCCACCTCTTTAGTATGTGTTATTTCATAAACCAGCATGAATGTTGTAGTAAACACAATTGAACAAAGGATTTTCTAGTCAAGTTTCTTTTTGGAAAAAGATTGCCATAGTTGACAGCTATATTACATCTTAATTAAATTGTAGGCAAAATACTGAGCTGTGATAATTAGGTTGGAAGTTGTCACTAGACATTAGCTTTGTGTTTTACTTTATATGTTACAACATATAGTAATTAATTGATTTCTGAGGGGAAGAAGGGCTTTAGTAGAGGAGCATAGCAACAAGATCACTCAGTTGTGACTCAGTTTTTTTTTTTTTACTTTTGGTGTTACTATGTAAAACTTGAAGGTAGATCATTCCAAAATCTGAGCTATATTTTCCTGCTGTTTTAGAATTGCTAATTTCAGAACAGTATTTTTTTGCTTATCTTATTAGTGATTTCAATCAGCTTCATGTGCTGATCTCACACAACAGACTTGTGAAGTGTCTTAGATTTATCTGTGAAATAAATCTGAAGGTTGCAATGTACAGAGATTACTACTTTCGAAACATCACACTGCAAAGACAGGAATAGACATTCAGGGTCTTGGTTTCAGCATTTAGCCTTCTCATGACACCAACCCCATTACAGTTTTTCAAAACAAATCACTAGTTTGCCTTTGGTTTTGGGGGGTGGGGGGTGTTTTGTTTCATTTTTGTTTAGAAGTCTGCTTTCCATATGTTAAAAGAATTTTTTAAATAATGGGAATTTTGTGTTGCATTTTATGTGTTACAAGTTCATTTTTCAGCAGGAAGACATTAATGCTAGGGATAATTCTGGATGTATTTCCTTGAGCATTGAAAAGACAGTTCCTATTTTGGTACATGCTTGAATACCTAACCCTTCTACAGCATCCTGCACAATTCTTTTTTTCTACTACAGAAATGCTTGTTGTACTGGCTGAAGTCATTCCAGTGTTTCCCCTCAAGCCCTGTTTTGGGGTTACAGCTCTGTTTCCATTGCCTTTTACAGACCTGTGATGTCAAGTGGAGCTGCACACTCTTGTCTGTATAGAAACCCCTGTCTAGGGCAAGGCAATTTGTACAACAGAAGTTTGGACCCAGCTCACAGAAGTATTGGAGACAAGAAGCTGCATAATTCAGCCTTCTAAAGGAAGTTACTCTTCCATCTTGTAGATCTAGTGACTCCAGACTTTTGGTTCAATTCAAAATCACCTGTTCCAAATTAGTCCAAACTATATTTAGCATTATAGCCTTTTTTTCCCCCCAAATACTGCCTTCCATATATGCTGATGAGCCCAGTACTTAAAAAAATTAAGGTGTATGTGGGCTATTTGCTGTTAAAGAAGTCCAGGGTGTGGACCTTCACTCTTGGCAGATGTTTTACATAATTTTCAAAAGTTATAAATTGTAAGCCAGATTTTTCCATGATTAGCTGTGTGAATAATGTGACTTGTGACTAGTTCCAAAGAAAAAATAAGACTGCTATGCAACATTTCTCCTAAAACCTAAACTTTGCCTTTGTTAGATGAGAATTTGCTTCAGGGTTGTGAGGACAATTAGTCTTTTTCCTTTTTCAATCAAACACTTATTTGGAAACTTACCTTACAGCTATTTTAGCAAGCTGCTTCCAAAATGTCAGCATTAATGTTAGCTATGACCATTATTTTTGATGTCATGATGCACACAAAATCCTTTTGGGGAAACAAAATTGCTAATATTCATTTCAACTATTTAAGATAGGATGCTGAATTGAGACGTGCTAAGAGATATACAAAAGCTATTTCCATGTTCGTCTAAAAATAAAACTTCACCTTGTTCTTACATTCCAAGGTTTTCTTAACTCAAAGCAGTATCAGCTCTTACAATATACTTTTATTTTGAATAAGGCTTTACACATTCCGTCCTCTTAGCTACTAAGAAATCTTTATTGATTTTCAGCCTTTCAAAGGCAGTGAAATCTTCCTGCCATTAAAAATTCTCTGTGACCATGGCAAACTTTAGGATGAAAACCTGAAGTGTACTGATAACAAGCTTTTTTAATAAATAAATATTTTATATTTGTAAAATCTGTTGTGCCTTTCTTACATCTTTAAGTAGGGGATTAAAAACAGTGGAGGTGGTTCAGAAAGAAAATCTATTATTAATTTAGTGGAAGTAGTTAGATGCTCATCTCCTGTGCAGCTCTTAAAATATTTAGTTCTTTAATGACAGTAATATGTTCATTATAATGAATTACATTCTAGGAGAATCTTTTTCCAGCAAGGATTTTGCTTCATTGAAAATATTTGAGACATCATAAAAAATTAACCATATCAATTACTTCATTAAAGCAAAGTCTCAATTTTTTTCATTCAGATAATGTTTTAAACTTCCACAATGTTATTCTATTTGTGTTTATTTCAATGTGTAAGAAAATGAACATAGGATTTTTCAACATGAATAAATGTATTATTAATTTTGCATAACTAAAAGAGCCCCTCCTATTTGAATATTTCATAGGTTTTGATTCTTAAATTCACAAATCAATTTTAAAACAAATTTCAGTTAAAGTACTTCTAGAATCACTACTACTGCTGGCTGTCATTAGTAAAATATGGGACTACAGCAGTATCCTAGGACTATTCAGCTTTAAATAAATAGGGAGAATAGTACTGCCTAGCACACCAGAAAAAAAGGCTTTGTCTAATAACACCTAGAAAGAGGGAAGAGAATAAGCTGGCAGGCATCATGCAAACAATGTGGTGAGGGCAACCACTGGCACAGAGCTTTTTAGCTTCAGTTTCTTAGATGGGACCCACTGCTTTTACTTTGTGCTTTTTCTTCACATGCTTCAGAACTGGCTTTTAACTTCTGTGGTTCTACACTTGCCAAGTCTTTACGACTCTGGATATTTGGGGGAATAAAAATTACCTCAGATAAATGTCATCAGAGGGGTTATTATGGACTGGGGGAACCTGCATACAAGGCAGTGGAGAGCCTGGCTTTTTGGGAGTGCTGGCTCACTGCCCTGAGCGTCCTTGCGAGTACCCCTTGGGTCTTGTGATGACAGGCAAGAACTGCAGCAGTGTCAGCTTTGCTAGCTCACTTTTATTAAAAATAGATCAGAGACAAGGTTAAAGCGAAGTATGGCACCTGCACAACTGGCTTACCAGCCCTAACGTCTTCCAAAAGAGACATTGCTTGTAATTTAAGTTTATTTTTACTACCATAGGACTGTCCTCAGTGGTGAGGCAGCTTCCCCTCACACCCCCGCCGGTGACTGGTGCTGTGCTCTGAGGGAAGCCTGCGGCAGAGCCTAGAGGCAAACAAACGTCTCGGCATCTTAACCACAAGCACATCCTTCCTCTGTGCTCACCCCCCAGCTTTAAACGGCACTAGTAGAGTTTTTTCTGTGTTAATGGATTTGTTTCACTTTAACCTCTGCCTAATTTAATCAATAACTTGGATATACTAGGTGGAAAAATAATGTGGGGTTGTTTTTTTTTTTGTGATTTTGGGCTAAAAATGAAGGAAGCTTGGTTTCCTGTGTTCTTTTCATTATTTCTTCATCTTAAATTATTTCATCCAAATCTCCTCTCCATTCTTAAGCATCCCACGCACTGGATTCCATCCTCCAGAGTTGGCAGCATCCCGGGATCCACAGTCCTGCCTCTGCAGAATTAGCCCTGTCCATGGGACAGTATGCTCATTTGAGTATGATAATCCCTACAGCTGTTAGACTGGAATGCTTATCTGATGTTACCCCTGCTTGTTTGTGTCCTGAACCTCTTACTGAGTAGGCCAGAAAGAAAATCAATGCATGCTGTGCAGTGATACTGTGGTAAACAATTCATTGTGAGCTTCAGAAAGTGTCCAGCGTTGTTTTTGAGTAAAGCAGGAGAGCACTGCTGAACAACTCCTCCATGGAAGTGGCATCTGGGACAGATGAATGGTTATAGCTCCACCTTAGCTGCTTGGATGTTTGTTTTCCTTTTGTTTCAAATATAAATAGAGAATCTCTATTAGAGGATATTTTAATGTATCAGAATGTTCTAGATGTAAGACAATAATAATTCAGAGCAGCCAAACTAGGACCTTTTTTTTTTCCAAGTTTCATGGGTATCAGGATGCCATGGATTTAATAAATGATTCATAACTATTACAGTGTTACTAATTTCTTAAGTGGTTTTGAGCAGTTATTGGAAGAAAAGGATCACTTTTCTAAACAAGAGTAGCATTGTGGGATCTCAAGCAATTCATGAATTCCAGGTCCAAAAAATGAATTCAGACAGTTGGGAAACAGTATTTTGGCCACCTCAGTGCACAGAGCCCAACAGCAAAAGGAACTTTTGGCCATTGTGAAGATCTATAAGGGCCTTTCAGAGTCTGCTGTGGTGCTCACATTTTAATGCTGTTCTTTCCAATATATGTATTTTGGAGCAGAGGAAAGAACCTCTCAGATTCTTTTCCTTACTGTGTCATAGGAAGAAAATAAACTTTATGAAAAATACCATCTCCAGTAAGATTATAGGCAATGTCTGACTAGTTAAACTTCTGGAGGACATTTCCATAGGCTGATGTCAGCTGCCTTTCATTCCTAGCAGAAGGACTTTCAGATTAAGGGGAAATTACTTATTCGGGGTACTCACTAGTTCATGGCCATTGACAGTTCACAGGAATTGCAGCACTCGTTGTTCTGTAACATTTTCTTTGTAGAGAAAACCTGTTCTTCCATAGTATTAATTAAAGGTGGGGCAGGGAGAAAGGCTATTCGTTGCTCTTAATGGGCCAATGTTTTTAAAAGCTCTGATTGCAGGAGTTACTATTGCTTCTGGTTTGCTTGACCAAATGCCCTGAAGGAACTGCTCTTTTGTTTGTCCGCTTGTTGTGGTTTTTTGAGTAACCTTCCAGTCACTGCTCTTTAAAAACTGAGCCCATTTGAGGTGTGTTAGTACTGAATCCAGTGATTACTCTGACTTTCCTTAGTGCTGTTGCAAATCATTTTATGGGGGAATTGAAGATGATAAAGTTGCTCCAACATCAAGAATATTTAATTACATATTGAAGAGTCTTCTCTGGCGTTTGCTACTTTTAAGCAGAATTTCATAGTTCATGTACATTTGATGCTTTTCAGTAATTATTTGGTATTAGTCACTTGTAAGCGTTCACAGCAGCTGTGCAAAATGCAATCCAGTCTGGCTTCCTCTGTAAGATCTGATGTAGGCCCTTTGTTATGAGGTATAGATTGTGTTTTGAGTTCACTTATTGCAAGTTGCTTTGACAAATGACGTCTTGGAAGAAGCTCGATGCAAATCAGTGTTCACTGCAAATCCAATATTGAGTTGGAGATTTTGTCCTAGCTGCATTTGCTGCCCAATAAATATATACCTTCCAGGCTGTTTCCAGGAGGGATAAACTAAAGAAAGAGCTCCATGGGTGCAGTTATGGAGAGCTGCGTGCCATGGAGGAGAGGCAGCTCAGGGATGCCCTCTCGGGCACAGGGGATCTCTGGGGGCCCCGCTGCCAGCTGGGGCTGCACCAGGCCAGCGGCTTCACCACACTCCTCTTTGCAATCCTCCTCTTACAGGAATTTTGATTTGTTTTAGGCTAAAGAGCTGCCGACATTCAAAGACAATGATTTTATTAATGATGGCCAAAAGATTCATATTGATGAGAGTAACAAAAAGATGTTCCTTGAGAAACTCAAAAAGGATGTTGAGGTAAGAATGTGCCTGTTCAGTTACATGTGATTAAAATGTGTGGCAAATTATGGATATCCCAGGAAATCATACCAGGGATTCATTAATGAAAATTCTTGTTTATAAGACTGTAAGCACTGACTGTTTTAAATGAAACACAATTTAAACTTTCAGGAGTTGATCACTGCTTTGCTGATGTGATAAATGGCTTGCTGCCATAGCTGATTGCCATGCATTGTTCCTGCCTTGATGATGTGGTGTTAAAATGATGGTACTGCTTAGTATTCAAATGCTTTACAAGCCTAGTGCTTCCAAATGCCCCCGAGAGAGAGGTGAGTCTTGTTAGTTTGTTTTACAGGTGGAGGTCCACCAGGGCGAAGGCCAGATACGGACTGTAGCCAGTAAGAGAGGAGGGGCTTCTCCCCCACTCGCAGCTGTGCATGTCCTTTTTGTTTCATATTAGCAATCCAGTTTTAAATCATTCTTAGTATCACAACAGTAGAGTGTTTCAGTAATCTGAATACAGCAATTGGATTCTCATTATCTTAATGTAGTCTTTCATATAAATTTGTAATTGGCTGAATGTAGTAAATACTTGAAAGAAAAGTGTTAATGTATGAATTTAATGTAATATTTTTACTGATTTTGTTCAGCTAATAAAATAAATATCAGACTAACTTGTTCATATAACGTGCCTTTAGTTTGCATAATTGAAAATATTTTTCCTAAACAGAGTGTTTTGCAGCTTTATACTCAAAGCCTAAAATCTATTTTCAAGTAAAAAGGCAGACTTGGAAGAGACTTGGTAGCAAAATGTGTCTGTGACTTAAGAAGACTTTCAGCTATTTATAAAAAGAGCTCTGTGAATTGACTTTTCGAATTCTTCAGATCTGTATCTCATTAGTTGCACAAAACTAAATACTGTTACTTTAGAATTTACCCAGTAATTTGCTTCTGAGGAAATCTGATTTCCCGTAATAGTAACAATGGGAAATTTATAGTGGTGAGGATGATGAAAACATAAATATTTTGTGAAATATCAGGGTGTGTTTATTTCATATTTAAAATATTTTGCTCAACTGATATCACAGCTCTAGAGATAAGTTTATTTGGGTTAAGATTTTGTGGTCTTCTAACATGTACTGCTGTTACTGACTACTGCTTTTACAGTAAGTAGGTTGCAGATAATATCTTAAGTGCGTGGAAGGAATGTGGAAGATACTCTCTTGCCCAGAAAAGTGGATTGTGTATGATCTATATCGTTTACCAGACTGGGAATATAATGGCAGATTCCAGATTATGTCTTGAGAGGCTGTTTTTATGGGTTTGAAGTTTATACAGAGAATTGTTTAATATCCATGTAAACCACTAGTGTGAAGTTATCTGGCTCCTGATTTTGACGATGGCAAGCTGTTCTTCAGCCTTCTTTTTCTTTTGTTGGTTCTTTTGCCCTTATTAGATAACTGATAGACACACTTCGTAACCAATGTCTAAACGCTCACATTTCACTACAATGAAAAGAAATGCACAACACTTGGTATATGATTATCTTATCAGACAGTATTTATAGTTAAACATATTATGGAGTACTGTTCTGAGCTATATAGCTTTATATCTGTTTTCGTTTTTCACTAAGTTTTGTTTCTTTTTTTCTCTCCTAATCAAGTCACATGTCCCCTTTCTGTGTTCAAACACAAATTATTACTGCTGTTTTGATGTTCCCTTGTCTGTCTTCCCAACTCCTTATTCCATTGCAGGTGTCCTGAGAAAAACAACATATTTTTTCTATTTAAAATCAGATTTTTTTGTCCTTGTGCTGATCTCTCTAGGTCTTTTTGTTGTTAGCAGCAGCACGCTTTTTTCCAAGAGCCATTCTCTTCTTATTTGTAACTCACTGTTTTCTCCCAAGAGTCCATTCTCTTTCATGCTGTTCTGTATTATTATTGGTAGATTTTTTTCCCTGTATTTACCAAGTAGTGAATAATATGCCTGGAGTTCTTCCACCCCATTGCCTTTGGCCAGTCTCGTCTGTTTGTCTTGTATGTTGTTGTGCATCATCTCTTCACACTTAGATCCCTTCCAATCTTGTGAAGAGTCTATTGTTGTATTATATTGAAATAAATTAGATTGAAATAATTAAAAAGCAGTTCCTTCTTCTTAAAACCTGTTCTCAATCTCACGATATTTCTTCTAGCACTTGAATTTACATCTATCTCCAGCTCATCTCTTTTCTCATGATCAGATTTTGACAAATTGGTGTTTCTCATTACCTGCTATTTTACACTCATCTTTTTCATCACCATCACTATCTCTGTGCCAAAGTCTAGCTCAAATGTCTTCTCCATGGTCTGCTCTAACTTCCTTTTTATAACCATTTAGAGTTTATAAAAGCCGAAGCAATTTTTATTTTCAGCCACTTTCTCCACATACCATAAGTATGGGTTTCGCAAGTCTGAAATCACAGTACTGCTTTTAAGCTGCAGCACTGCTCTGTCCTGCCTATCGCTCACGCCCTTGAGCTATTTATCCCATTTTCCTGCTTTTCCACCTTCCTTATTTCCGTCCTCCTCTTTCTGACTTATCCTGTTCTCCTCAACTAAAATAACTCTTTGTTTGAACATAGAGTGTATTCATCTTTTAATTTTTTAAAATCTCCCATCCTTATTCTTTATTCAAAACCACCCTTTCATTCACATACATGTTTTGCTTACATGATGTAAATCATGAGCCCGTCACTGTATAGAGAATACAACATCATTCAGGGTGTAAAACTTCACAGCTTTCCACTGCAAGAATATTTGAACACTTTTTCATGATTCTTTAATAAGACTTAAAAGGGATTGAGAGGGTAGGATCATAGCACGCTGTACGCCTGATAGCACAGAGAGTGGTCTGGGCGCTGAGCGGTGGCAGAGCAGTCCCCACCTCAAGTGCTGTGCGTGGTCTTGGGCACCACAACATAAGAAAGATACAAAGCTCTCCAAAGGAGGGCTGAGAGAGTGGTGCAGGGCTTTGGGAGAAGCCATGTGAGGAGTGGCACTGGAACAGCTCCCCAGGGAAGTGGTCACAGCACCAAGCCTGACAGAGTTCAAGAAGCATTTGGACAGTATTCTCAGGCACATGGTGCGACTCTCGGGGATGTTTCTGTGCTGCTGGGCCAAGAGATGGACTTGATGATCCTTGGGGGTCGCTTCCAACCCGTGGTATTCCATGATTCTGTAATTTAACTGAAACACAATACAGGAGTAACAGTCAGTGGTTTGCAAGCACACTGCTCTTCACTACGCACAAATTTTTTTCTTGAGGGTTTTGGAGGAGTGGGCTGCAGTGTAAGTTTCAAGTCATTTGTGTGCTGTTACTACATTTTAATAGAATCAAGTATCTCTGTGCCAGCTTTATCACTTAATCTTCCCTTTTGCTCTCTCTCAGAAGTGCCTTAGAAGTTTTTTCTCAACTGGTGGCACCTTTCTGTAACTTCTGTTTGTAAGTGGAGCTTATGTTTTTCAGCAATGTTGAGAGATTGCTTATTATCACTTTCTAGTTCCTTGCTCAATTAAAACTCATGGACTACAGCTTGCTGGTTGGAATTCATGATGTTGAAAGAGCTGAACAGGAAGAAATAGAGTGTGAAGAGAATGATGGAGAAGAGGAAGGTGAAAGTGATGGGACCCACCCCATTGGAACCCCTCCAGACAGTCCAGGAAATACGCTGAACAGCTCACTGCCTTTGGCTCCAGGGGAATTTGATCCAGCTATTGATGTTTATGGAATAAAATCCCATGAAAGTAAGCAGTAAGAAATATTTTTATGTTAAGGTAGTTTGATTCTTGCATCAGAATCCTAAAGTCCTCACAACTATGTAAAGGCAAATGTAAACTGAAAAATAGAAGTTTACTCTGTGGAAAAGGAAATTTGCTCTTTGGTGCTGCAGAAAGTAGAAGATTTCTATAATGCTTAGCTGTTCAGGTTCACCAGTTCTTTAGCAGTCAATTCATGGGGTTTTCATCTCTTTCAGGAAATCTAGTGTCTATAATTGGTCTTTTCTGGGAGATAACACTGTTAAACGCAGTCTAAACAGAATGAGAAAGGCATTCCAAGTTATATTTCACTTTTTTGGTTGCTTTTTGAAAATTTGTGCACTCATACCCAGTTTCTGTGTTCCAACTAAGAAAGTCATCATAAGGAGTGTGTAAGAAGCCTGAAACTGAGTTTAATGTTAGTGTGTAAAACTAAGTACAACTAGTTACCTGTGGCTGTTCAAGACAGGAAAGTTACCTTTTTTTTTTTCCCCATAAGCATTGACACGGATAAATACATGGTTTTATTCATAAGGAAAAAATGATCTTGTTTGTTGACACAGAAGCATTACCTTTCATATAAAACTTCATAATTTTTCCACAAAGAAAGATGAAATCCACATTACTTTAACTGAGTAATAATTCCTATTTCTGTATGCTATTTTTTGTTTTACACTCATTTAGAGGGTTTTGCATTATTTATGAGTGTAGTTAAACTCTCTGTTAAGGACAGCTTGAGTGTGTGTTTTTTACAGATCTTGATTATGAGTGACATTGACCTGTCTTAGCTGCTGATTGAGTCTCACCAAGTCTCTTTTGTTAGAAGGAGGGTTTGTTGTTAAGATGTTTCAGAAGTCATTCCTACTGCCCTATGTTTGCCTTTGCAGATGCTCCCAGGAAGGAAGTGTACTTTATGGCCATTATTGACATTCTTACTCATTATGATGCAAAAAAGAAAGCTGCCCATGCTGCAAAAACAGTAAAGCATGGGGTAAGTATCTGGGTTGGTTTCTTCCTCTTACTCCATTTATATTAATGCGTTTTTGTTTAGTGCCCTGATACAGGACAGTTCAGTAAATCTAGGGAAAGGGGAAATAGATGAGAATTTTTTCAAGTTTAATGTGCAATAGAAATGTACAGTGTAACTGCTACACGTGACATACTGAGAGTGGAACTCCTTTTTCAGCTGTATGCACAGCTTCTCACCCACAAAGAGCTCTAGTGAGATGCTTTTTAAGACTTTGTCCTAAATTTGTGCCATGCACCTTATTCTTGCAAACAGAGCTGTTCACTGCTGTATGAAAGCTGTCACGAATCTAATTTCAGATGTAGGGCCCTAATGATGGTTTCATTATTTGGTACAGCCTGCTGAAAGTTAGTTCTTCAGCATATAATGTGGCGCACTCTAGAAGACTTCTTTGGGAAAAAAACCAACAATTTGCAAAATCAGGCATGAAAATAAAATGTACATATTAAATACTCAGAGACTGTTCAGTGAAGGCTTCTGTTTGGCTGCCGTTATTTAATTTTGACTGAAATTGCTGCTTAGCAGCAGACACCAAAGAACCGTGGTGAAACAGCCCAGTCTTCCAGATTTATGATCTATATCTACCATTATCACTCCTGTGGTGATTTAGGTTCAAATTCCATAAACTTTTTTAAAAGAGCATATTCATTCATGAGGCTAAAATCCCTCCTGTGTCTAAGTATCTAAAGGGTCAGGGCATTGTGGGAAGTTTTAGGCAAAGGGCTCAGGGCTTTTTATTTACAGTACAGAATGATGTGACCTGCGAAGGCCTGTAGGAGGTATTTTTTTGTCTCTCTAAAGCAATGCTTTCATTACTCTCTGTTCTCTGGGCAGCTGAAAGTTGATGCAGACCATATGCAGCCATTATCTAGCAATTATTATTGAACTTTGAAAGTAGCAGACTTTAAAAACTCACACTTCTGGCTTAAATAACAGATAGAAATATGTTGTGAGCAACAGCTATGATTATTGAAGCTGATTGTGATTAGAACTTATTACAGAATATTACTTTCGTGCATCCATTTTGTTAATTTCGCTGTCTCCATCCTGAGCCACCTGACACTGAAGTTCATTCATTAATTGCATGTATGCAACTTTCCTCTTTTGTAAAACAGCAAAAATACAAATAAAAATGTGGGTAAGGCTCTGAAAAGCTCAAGTAAAAATATGAATGAAATCATGACTTCATTGAAATAACAATCATATGGTTTATTCAGTGAGTCCAGATTTAAATGCATAAACATTGAAAAAGTGTTACTGTTACCATGTATTTCAAACCAGGCTATTTAGCATTCAGATAACAGTGCATGTTACCCAAGTGTTGATATGCCAGATCTAAGTACGGCAATTCAGTCTTCTCTGTATGAAGGCACTGCTGCTCAAGAGACCGGAGTCTGCTGGTGAATTGGTGGGTAGCACGGCTGATTGTGCTGTAAAAATTCATATAGAAGACTAAAGTACAATGAAAGCAAAGAGAAGTATGGAAAGTAAAAAGAATAACTTTCAGAAATGAAAGATAGCTGTTACAGTGGTGAGTACTGATTTTCAGTGTCCTGTGAAGCCTAAAAAGGCACCAGTAAGATTCTGCTTGAGGGCCATTACAAATCTGTGTTTCCAGTCCCTGCTTCTGAAACTGCATATGAAATTTGTTGAGTAACGTCCTCAGTGACAAAGGCATCAAATAAAACACTGGTTCTTCCTTCTTTCTTCTCTCCTCCCAATTCTCTGTATAGGCTGGTGCAGAAATTTCAACTGTTAATCCTGAACAGTATTCAAAGCGCTTCTTGGACTTTATTGCCAACATCTTGACGTAACCCATCGTGTTACATAGGACAGACACGAGACCTGGGGACACAGCAGCAGTGGCTACAAGTGTAGGGAAAAAAAGAACTCAGAAGCGCTCATCTTACAGAAAGCAACCCCTTTGTTTACATCTGCTGGCAAAGATGACTGAAGTGGGGTGGAGTACTCGCTTTAACAGCTGCCTGATATTCCCAGCATAGTTCTAGCTATTTCTGACTCTTTTGTGTGTGCAAAAAAAAAAAATAATTTAAATGAATAGAACAGCCTACTCAGAGTGCACTGTGACAGTAATACTCTGATGCTACCAGCTGAAGTGGAATAAATGAGCGAAGAGGTGTGGGGTGGGGGTGGGGAAGAGTAAATGCATGTTAAATCTGCAATATTGATATCAAATTGTAAACTGTGGATCAGTTTATTTTTTGAAAAAAGATACATGACAGTATTCTTCATGATGATGATAATAATGAAGACCTTACTGCGAATGTTACGCTTATACTCTGCACACTGGCACTCCTTAAAAAAAGCAGCTGCAACAGCCCTTGGTGCCGGAGGCTTTTCCCGTTTGGTTCCTAGCAGTTGAGTTTTTTCCTTTTCTTTCCTCCTTCTCCTGTTTTTGTCTTCTTTTTCAGCACATTGCATCAGGAAGTTCAGCCTCTCAGACATCTGAGAGCTGGCATCTCTTACCTTACAAAGAGCTAACGTAATTCATACTATGTGTACATTTTTGCTATAGTAAACTTACGTTAAGGGAAAACTTTGCTTATTTCACTTTGTTACCTGAAGTTTTCATCTGTTTTATATTCTTGCAGTATAGGAGCTAATAATGTTACAAGTGTAAAAAAAAACTTATCTAAAGAAGCGCATAGTTTTGGGCAATAGTAGCTCCATCTTCTACCCATCCTGAAAGATGTGCACACTGATAGAAATTCCATTCCCTTGTAATTTACTGGGAATTTGAAGTTTAAATGCTTATGTTGTACTGTTGAAACAGCGGTATTTTATTATAGATCATCCCTTGAAAAATGAACCCTGAATTTTACTGTTTACATTATTAGGAAGGCAGGGATATTTCTGAATTTCAGAGCCGTGTACAATATATGACTTTTGAGTTTACATGTAAAGTTATTTTGCAGTACAAATGAAGTAATGTTTGTCATCTTCCAAGAGGAAATGTGCAGTAGTATACTAAAGTGAATGTCTCTCTCACCTCCATCATAGACTCTTCTACAATAAAATGCAAAAGGATATTTCAGAGGGATTTTTCCCAAGGTTGTCTTTCGGCATCAAAATGACCTGTCCTACCATTTACTCAATATTGATTGTATAGTACATCGCCTGAAACTGTGCTGATCATGTTTAACTTGTTTAAAATTTTTAAACAACATTGTATTCCTTCTCCTCTTGTATTTTTCCCTGAAAGACTCCATGCTTGAAAGAGACAAATTTACATATGCTTCAAAGTTTATCTACTTATACACTGTGCTAAAGCTGTGCCTTCGAAATTTCTTTATTGAAATTGTTAGATTTTGTAGGCAACGTAAGAGAAGTCCAACCTCCCTCTCATCGTTTCTAACTGGGATCAGGAGTGCCAGCATGCCTTCTCCATAACTCATGTCAGTGCTGCTCAGCTGCAACTGTGCATAACCTATGTTGTGGTTCACTTCAGAGGAGCCCATACAACAGCAACCCCTTAATTACACTCTCTTCAGCGGCCAAAGGCAATACTATCCCTGTTGCTGTGTACTAATTTTTTTTCCTTTCCCCAACCTTTCCCACAGGATTTTTTGTTGCATTTGACTTAGTGATGTCTGCAGCACTGTAATGTATGTGTATACTTTTGTATTGTATGTATTTAAATAAGTTGGTACTGTGGCTTGATTTTTTTTTTTTTTTGTCCTCTCCCCTAAACACCCCAGTTGTCTGCGTTCTCACCCAAGTTTCATTTTCTGAAGCTTCTGAAGGTATGAGGCCACAGGGAGACCCTGGAGTAAAAATAAGGTACTTTGAGTACATATTTAATTGCGGCCAACGAGTGTACATTTTTAAACCATTTTAGACATTTACAGCAAAGTGTTCTTTTTGTCTGTTTAGCATTTTTGTCACTCATTCTTGTTGATAAACTGTTTATTCGGACAGGGCAAGGAAGACTCATTATTGTGTGTGTTAGTGCTTAGATTACACTCCAAACATGAGCAAGGCTTTATAAAATAAAGCACTTTGATGACTCACTAGGTAAATCCTTTGTTCTTGTGTTTCACCTATGGTTTTGGTTGTTTACAGGTAAATTTTGGATGTTAAATGCCTCTATCACAAAGGAAAAAAAGTAAGACAAAACTTAAACTTGAAGATTTTCGCTAGATTTTAACGTGCTTCTTCCATGCTTACTTTACGAGGCTTGAAACATTTTGTCTCTGGGGTTTTGGGCTGAGACTGGCTCTGAGAGCGAATACTGAGGTTCATAATTGGCAAATCTATGGACCAAATCCTAGCATTAATAACAAAACAGGAATAACATCCACAAGAGTTAATTGATAGAAGGATTGGTAGAACTGTGCTAGCTGTGATCTTATACTAAACCAATTATTTTAAAAGTATTTGGGAGTAAGTCCAAACTTTCATGGGAAGGAGAGAGGGATTTTTGTTCTAGAATTTCAAGACTTTGATTGTCAGGGCTTTCAGTGCATGAGACAGCTTATGCTGCACATTGTGGGCAAATGGCAGAAAAGTGTCTTTTTGTCTTTATTCTGACTTAACTTTTAATTCTTTTAATACATTTGTCACTTTCTGGTTTTTTCAGTTTATTGCACAGATGTAGCAAAAAATTTTTTTCAGCAGTATTACCTGTAAAATACATAACTGACTTAATGATAAAGTAGATATACTCCAAAGAAAAGGTGGCTGAGGAGCTATTCCCTTAAAAGTAGGTGAAATGATAGAGTGGAGAGATTCAGCTTCTTAATTACTTAATGATGTCTCTTGTAATCTAAGGTTGCTCTTCACACAGCTGCTCCAGCTGCTAGGGGTTTAGTGTGAACATGGTGCTCAAGGAATGCTGCTCAGGTTGCGTGGACCATTAGCCACAGTGGGCAGCAAGCAGCTGCAGGACCCTGTCCTGCTGAAGTGTATATATGGCAATGTATGAGGAAAGGTTATCTTTCCTGAAGGCAGTGATGATATTCCACGTAGGAGATCCAGCTGGCTTGTTAATGCAAGACTGCAGCAAAAGAAATAATTAAATTAAAAATTCTTGGAAACAATAATTTTCTGTGTCAACTATATAACTTTAAACAGATAATCTGAATTTCCAGCTCCTTCCCTTGTGCACACTTCTTTTCCAAAGTAATACTAGTTAGCAAGTCCCTGCATCAAGTGGGACCATTGCATTCTCAAAGCCTACCTTTATTCGTTGTCTGCTCTCTATATGTGCTGTCCATTTGGCTTCTCTCAAGCTCATATATTTAATGGGGAAAAAATACAAAACTAGAGAGCAGTTAACTTGAAGGAGGAATCTGTTTCATCTCTGTCTGTCCTGATTTCTCTATGGCAGGAATTGTTTCTGGAAGTCATCATATCCCTTTCAATGACAAAGGCCATTTGTGTGAGATTAAATTATTAACAATTGCTTTATTAAAACTGTTAAAAAACAGGTCTGGAGAGGACTTGAAGAGGTAGCTGTAGTGTGTCCCAGAGCAGTTCAGCTGTAAATAAACATCACTGAAAATTGGGTTAATGTTTTCCAGGGAGGGTAGTTCCATGACTTCCCTGTGCTATCTCTTCCCGTGCCTCACTAGCTCTGTCATTACAAAGATTTTTTTCTAAAATCTTACCTGATTACATTACTATGCTTTAAGCTCATTAATATTTGTTCTATCTACAGTGGGCCCTAAGAACAGTTTATTCTCTTCCTTTTCCAGTTTCTCTTAATGTAATCCTACCTCTATGTACTGAACAATGTAAATATTAGCTTTTGCACATATTAAATTGAATATTCCCTCTCTTATTTAACAAAATTATCAGAATAGTTTGAGCAAGGCAGAATGGCCTCTATTCCATTTTCTGTAATGCCTAATTTTAAAAAAAAAGAAAGATAAAATGCTTCTTCTTGAATTTCTGTTTTGAGAGTTTCTTAGTCATTCATTTACTATCTAATAAAAAGAAATTGTCATAATTGCTGTTCATTGCACAAAATGCAGTTTCAAAATGAGCACAGCTAATGCTTAGCTGTGGTTTTTGCTATAACTGCAATAAAATACTGCTTTTCTCTTTTCCCAAAGTAAACAATATCGTGAGCTTAGCTCTTCTCATCATATTCCCTTTTCACAGCTTCCTGTCTCATCTCCGTTAGTGATAATCAAATAAAGTAATTATTTGGCCATAGGTATTAAGATACAAAAAATACTTTTTGCAAGGTGACATAAATTCGTTCTTACCCAGTGCTGTGAATATTTGTAGTCATTTTAGTTATTGCCCAATGTGCTCTGAGCTTATAAAAAGTTTCTACTTTGTTCCAACTTGATCTGATTCATTCATAGTGACTCATTTTATTTAGCAGTGTGTGTCCTATTGGAATAAATGGCGTTTGTGTAAGAACCTTGTGTTTTGAAGACGTTTAGCGCTTCCACACAAGCCTGGAAGGTAATTTAACTCATTGCATTTCTGGTATGTCACCTTGCCCAAGACCAAAGCACTCTATTTTCTTTTCCATGTTATGCATTTTTAAGTGGATGCATAGAACTATTTTGTTACAAGAATATCTCAGTCACTCTCATGTCTAGAGTGCACGTGTTATGCCTAATCAGAGAGAAGGGCTAGCTCCAGTTGCTGGGCTGACAACAATTCTAGTTTGGCTTCCACCACCTGAGGATAACAGGGTCGTGTTTGATTCTGGTTAAGAGACAGTCTTGTGTTCCCGAGATGTGCCTGTTTATCCCAGCACCCTGGATTCGAGTGATGCATGAGAATCCTTTCTGCCAAGTAGGTCTGATTAATTAGTGCCTACTTTAACCCGGCCTGTAATGCTAAATTGAGCTTTATACTCTGGGTGAGAGCCCTATCTTCCTTCAAACTGTGGAATTGCATTACAAAACTTAAGTATTTTATGCCTTAAAGGGCTTTACTCTTTTCTCTTAGTTCAGAAGTAAGTCTTAGAAATTTATTTGTACATCTGCTGCACCAAAGACTTTGTATTTAAGGTGTTAAAATATCAAATCGTACTGTGCAATGATGATCATCTCTTCAAAGGGTAGAATGGAAAGACTCTGCCTTTAGTTAAGCAGTGATGTGCTTGCTGGCCTGCTTAGTACTGCTCTGCTGTTTCAGTCAGCAAAGATCTGTGTGGAAGGAATTACAGTGTTTGATGTGATTGTGCTGTGAAGTGCTCTGGAGCAGAAGTTTGCTAGTTGTGTTTCACGTGCCACAAGCTGCAGCATCTCTGTGCTGGGCTGCTCTTTCAGCCCAGGATGCAGGAGAGCAGGATGGCACTGAGTCAGTTGAAAGAGAGAAAGCCGAGTGCGTTTGTGGCCTTGAAACTGGACCCAGCAGTACAATAGTGCTTTTGGAGATCCTGGTCTGGAGGGAGAAAAATGTGCTTTCTGTACAACACAGTCACTGGTCACAGCCAGCACGGCTTCATGAGGGGAAAGTCCTGCTTATCAAATGTGATTCGCTTTTATGACAAGGTAACCCAGCTGGCTGATCAAGGGGAGCCAGTTGATTTGATCTTTTTGGATTTCAGTAAAGCTTTCAGCGCTCTCTCGCAGTGTCCTTCTGCACAAGATGTCCAGCTCATGGCTGGATAAACACATCATGTGATGGGTGAGCAACTGGCTCATGGGTTGGGCACAAAGGGTTGCAGTGAATGGGGTGACATCAGACTGGGGACCTGTCATGAGTGGGGTTCTGCAGGTTGCAGTAACGAGGGTTTAGGGTAAGAGGAGAGCCCAACCAAAAAAGCCTTTTCTAAAGCAGCAAGGAAGAGACAGTACTGAGGCCAGTAAAGAAATAAAGCTGAGAATGAGAAACAAAACACAAAGAAGCTACAGAGAACGCACTCCCTGGGTTTGGCATTATCTGCTCTGGGGTCAGAGAGGACAGTCCCATATGCGAGCAGAGAAAAATCTCAGACCATAAAAATTACGAAGCAAGAGGAAAGGCATCAAATACTATGTTTAAAACACCATAAAAGCATTTTACAGTAGTTCCCTTCTCACCTGAAATAATGGGAAAAGTGCTATGGTGTAAGATTGGAAGTAGAGCAAATCAGAAAGAACTGATCAGCCTAGAAAGCAGACAATAGCAACCCTAAAAACAAAAACCCGCAGCATATTTGAAAGCAATGCAGTAAAAGGCTCAAGGAGATAACCCTGTAAAACAATGAAACTGCTGGATTTGTATCATATGATAGTATGCTAATACAGAAAAGACTGAGCAGGAAGATGGCCATGGGGAACATTTCCATCATCAAAATAAGCTTTTTCTGTGACCCAAACCAGTCTGTGGAAACACTTTGTTTAGATGGGATATTCTTCTGGCAGAAACATTTCCTCAAGCACTGTGTAGCCTGTACCTCCCACCGTTTTAACTCAGCCTCTTCATCAGACACAGTCCCCAAAAACACACCTTGTGGCTCCATTCAGAGTACCAAGTTGTCTGGCCTAACACGATTGTTTTCATGGGCACATTTGGGCAAGGGAGAGCTGATAAAGGAACAGACTTCAGATGAGAAGATGGGTGTGAAAACACTGTCATTCTCTTAAGGTCCACTGTGGAGCAGCTCTTCCTTCTCAAGTATTGGGGGTTAGCTTTGAACCCTCAGTTCAGCCTTTAAGTTATCAAGCAGGGCTCTAACTTTCCCTCTTGGGGAAAGTGCATCGTGTGTCTCATCAATTCATTAGATGATGCTGCAGTGGAAGAGCAGATCACAACTCATATCCTAGAAGTCACCCAGTCTGATAATATCCATTCCAGCTGAAGGCTCATGCTTTAAATGTATGGTTATTCTGAAGAATTAGAATACAAATGCTTTAAATACAAAATGCTTTCCCAAAGTGGTGTTCTGTACTTAAAAACATCAGAGATGAGCTGCTGTAATAAATTTTCTTGTGCTGGTGAACAGGGCTCGTTATCCAGACCCTCTGCGAAGGCACAGTGCCCTATATTACCACTGAGCAACTGTACATTTACTGCCAAGATTATTACTGAAACAGCATTTGCTGGATTCTTGACAAACATGGCTTCACAGAAGAAGAGAAAGAAGTTACAGAGCTGCTGTTACTAGTCAAATTCCATTACATACCGAAACTGAAAAATAAGCTTTTTCAAACCGCTGAGAAACAAAGCAGATTGCACCCTGGTAAGGAGGACTGTACATCCCTAATTTAGTGCAAGAGGGTGGGAAACATTACACAGTGAACTGTGACTGACCACAGATACCCAGAAGGTGAAGGCTGAAGATGATCTGCAAACAGCCAAGCTTTATGCTATTGAATGCTTAATAGATCAAAATTATCAGCTTAAATTAATCTGTGCTTGATAGGCAGACAGTGTAAAGAATGCAGCTGGGACATAATAGGGTCAGAGTAACCTAAGTCAGGGAGTAAATGAGTTGCACAAACTGTGAGCAGAACAGAAGCCCTGATGAAACCCTGCTCAGAGAGAATTGTACTTGCTGGACCTCGTGGGCACCGGGGCAGGCGTAGCTTTTGCTGCCACAGCCCACTTAACTACAGAGGTTGTGTCTGGGAGAAAGGAGTGGAAAGAAAGCCCACATACTCAAACTGTCTTGATGTTTCCAAACATACATTCTCTCATTACATGGGGCAACGAAAGAGAGTTTGCATAACAGAGTTACGGGACTTGCCAGCTCCTAGAAATGTAATTTCACAGCCAGGCATAACCAGAGGCCTACATTTCACAGTTTCTCTGAAAATGAAAGGTGGAAAAGTTCAGATAGTTCAAAGAAGCCAGGCAAGGATCACATACAACCTTATTTCCGGACATTTTCAGGATTTTTTGACCAATGTTTGGGTTTAGGTTTTTCATATCATACAGATATTTCCATGGAGTCTCAGCTAGGAAATTAGTTTTAGATGTTAACAGCCAAACTGTTTCTAATTGTAATTGTTGCTTTTTTGCTAAACAAAGTAATTTTAAAAAGACCTCCTATGTAGCTTAATGTGGTTTTCAAGCATGCTGCTCACAATAACTGCTTTAGCCCTTTCTTGTTTATTCCACAAACCAAAATGTTACCTTCCAAACTAATTCACAGCCTGGAGTGCACTGCTCTGGTTTTTAATGGGTAATAGAAAATGGTCTCATCAACTTCCTTTGCACTGCCCCCAGTGCAGTCACAATCAGGTCTGGCTTCAGCTATGACTTTGCTATAGCAAAGATTCACTATGGTAAAAAGCAAGTTGTACTATTTCTGAAGTTCACTCTGTCAAGCACATGTTATTCCTCCAAACCATTATTCACTTTGGAACACATTCAACACATCAAAAGAAATCCAGAGGCATTTGAAATATTTTCTAACTTACAAATAACTTGAGTTGGAAATTTGTAACTTGATCCAAAGCCCAGGGAAGTCTCCATCTAAATTCAACAGTTATTGAACCAGGTTCTTCAAGCATAACCTTTTCATCATCCATGACTCACAAAAATTAGTCCCTGTGAAACTAAAAGGTGTTGTTGTTTTAACAGTGCCAGCATAAACTCATATTTCCAATCTTTCTTACCATGGAGCTAGATACATCTTGGTAAAAGTACTTACATTGTTAGTCCACATCCCAGTATTTCCTTAGGGTGCTTAGTGAAGTTATTCTGCTTTGTACCAGCATAAAAAGTATGACTGCTCTTGTACTAAAAGCTTTACAGCATAACTGCAGCTTTAAAAGGAGAGTCAAACTTCTTACCAAAAGGTTTGCTGAGTATAACTATATTGAGTATAATTAGTTAGCAAGACAGATGTTTGAGCAGACCTCCTGAACAGAATCTTCAGTCCCATTTGCCTAATGCTCCTGTAGTACTTAACAGCCAGCTCAAACATACTTTCAACTGTCAAATAAATTCCCACGGACCAGATGAGAGCAGAACAAATCCAGCTCCAGCACACACACAGAGTATGTGCTAGTTTTCCTACAGTGTAATTGGTACCATGCAGCTTCTCTATGCAGCAGGAGAAGCTATCCTAACTTAGATAGCTCTAGAGATAGGAAGGGAAAGCAAGCTCACGCTGTCTCTGTTAGACCTTCTCAATTCCAAAAGATGCTTAAATACATGATTTAAAACACAAGCATGACCATTTCAACCCTAAGTTGGTTGAAATGGTGTAGTAAGATGATGCTCTTCAGCTTTATTTGCTACGAAACCTTCCATGAGAAGTAAGGCATCACAGGAGCTTAATTTATAGCCAGACACAAAAGCTTTAATGAAATTAAAACATGGAAGCAATGTTTCTTTCACAAATGTATAATATGAACCAATTTTTCTCAAAACATTTCAATACTACTCATTTTTGATTGAGAAAGAAATACCACAGAATCAACTCAAAATAATTTTATTGGAAAAAAAATTGGAGAGCAGTTTTAGTCCTAACAATGTACATGTCAATTTGCACCACTGAAGAACCTATTCCTTTGGAAAGTGTCTTATCTGTAATGTAGACCTATGTCAAGGCGCTCGTCCTCCAAGTTCTAATACAGCAAGATACAGAAGAACCTGCCCAGATGTTCTGCTGACTTTCCTGTTATCTTGCTCTGGTGAAGATGGGAAAAGTACCAGCAGACTAATAATTACAGTTGAATTTATGAAAATAAGTTGGAACAAGAGTCTCAACAATTGTAAGCATCAAACTATTTCACTCACCAAGTTTCATCATGCAAATGAACAAAGTACGTGGGAGGTGAGCAGAAGAGAAATGAAGGGTGGCAGCTGTTAATGTACTTGGATGTCACACACCAATGGATGTTGTTAAAGAGCAGAATAGTGTCAATTCCCATTTTTGCAGCCATGGCACACCCCTTTATTCATGCAACACATGATACACAATTATCCTCCAGAGGTCACAGAAGTCAGCTATCCCTTTCATCTCATTCACATCAATTAGAAAAATATGCCAAGGTTCATTGAGATTGATTTTTTTTTTTACTTTTTATGACAATTAAGGGACTGATCCTTGGCTCCAGAAGTTCACAGCCTACTCTCCTGTCCTCGGGGTGAGGATGGGGGCTGCAAACAGGGAGAAATATGCAGCTGTTGTGGTAACAAAGTGAAAAAATAGATACGTTTGGTGTATGTGCCAAGGAAAGGTTATTAAAGATGCCCTGGAAGTCACTCTAGAGAGAAACAATAAGGGCAAAGAAAGAGGATGTTCATGGGCTGGCCTGATTTTAAGGCAGCAATTTCACCACCCACGATCAGCTGCTTGTAGGGCAGAAGCACCGATTGTGCTGGTCCTGGGACAGTTACCAGCTATTGTGCCTGAAAAATCCATCTGCAGCAGCAGTATTAGCTGTGAGTGCATATTTCCCAACGTGGTGACATTCCTTCTGCCCTCTGGCTTTTGTTTGGGCTTCAACCTTGTGACCAGTGCAAATCTATCTGCACCAATGCAACACACAGGAGCAGCTGGAAGCCGTTGTGCAGCAGGAAAACCGTGACATATTTGCCATGACAGAAGCATGGTGGGATGGCTCACACAACTGGAGAGCTGCAATGGATGGGTATAAACTGTTCAGAATGGACGTGCAAGGAAGGAGAGAAAGTGGGGAAACCCTGTATATCAGGGGCAGTTTTGGTTTTCTGGAGCTTAATGATGGTACCACTGGCATTGTGTCTTTATGTTTAAGAACCTGGCAGATACCATGATGGGGTCTGTTATAGACCTCCCAACCAGGCTGAAGAGGCAGATGAAAAATTCTATAAACAACTGGGACAAGTCCTGCAATTGTTAGCCATGGTTCTCCTGGTGTACTTCCACTTAAAGTGTGGTAGTTTGTCTCTATTCCCAAGTAATAAGTGATAGGACAAGAGGAAATGGCCTGAAGTTGCACCAGGGGATGTTTATGTATTTGCAATTAGGAAGAAAATCTTCGCCAAGGGGGTTACCAAGCACTAGAACAGGCTGCCCAGGGCAGTGGTGGAGTCCTGTTGTGACCCACCGCAGAAGGTGAGGGTAACCCAGGCGTAAGGTTTACTGTAGAACAATTTGGTTGCAAAGGAAAGCAGGTGTGTAGCCATTTTGGTTATTATTTTCTATAGTAATATAACAACATAAAAGCATTGCAATATCAAAGTGCAACAACATCATCCAAGGACATGCACAAGGGAAAAGAAAGAGAGAAAGGACAAGAGCATGAAGCACAAAATAAGGAGAGAGAGAGACAGGACCAGAGTGAAGATCTCACTAGCCACAGGTCCCCACAACAAGCTTCGGCTGCTTGTGGTCTTGGTCACAGACCAGATCCATCAGGTGGGGGAGGAAGTCCTGAAGAAGCGGTGGGGAAAAATCTCTGGAACACACCACGTATTGGGATTATATCCACTCAAGTTCAGGTGGGAACGCCCAGGTACCTCCTCCAGGGCGGGGAGCTTGATGCAATAGTGTTGATCACGGGATGCTTGGGCGTCCCTGACACCTTCTAAGACAGCACAGCTGCCCATCACGTCAGCGAAGTTGAGTCGATTATGGCCCACCAGCAGAGATGAACACCCTCAGGCCACAGCCAGTGTCCCAGTACTTCCCTGGGGGCAGGAAGGGGCAGCCCCACAACCCAGTGGTTTGTGTAAGGGAGGACAATTTAGCCCAAGGAGAGGCACAATCTGTCTCCACAGGAGCCGTCTCCTATCTCGCTCTTAGCCCCTCATTCTTTCACCCTCTGTCTTATCAGATCAGAGGTGTAGCCATTACACACCCAAAAGCTCACCTCCATCTCAACAAAGCGCCCTTACACACTCCACAAATGGGGGAATGTTTTAAACCATTATCACTTAACAGTACCATCTTTGACAACTCCCCATCCCTGGAGGTATTTACAATACATGTAGATGTGGCACTTAGGGACATGGTTTAGTGGTGGACTTAGCAGTGCTGGGTTAATAGTTGGAGTTCAATGATCTAAAAGGTCTTTTCCAACCTAAACAATTCTATCATTCGATGATTTTCTTCATTGTTTTTTTAGGAGTCCATCCTCAGATCCCCTCCTGTCCTGTGCTGGGCAGCTTTCCCTTGCTTATTCTCCAAGATGCTTTTTATGCAATATGTGAATTTCTACATCTACAGCAACATTCTTGATATATATAAGCAGTTGGAGGACCACATGGGATCCAAGTATTTCTTTGGCATATAAGTTGTAGTGTAATGTTCAAAACCATAAATACACATGTGCAGAAAAGTGAACAACTTTGGATCTATATAGTAAACAATTTATTTTCAAGCTTCCTTTTTGTATTACTAGGCTTGATTGTAAAACAGAGCCCCTGAATGAAAACATGCTGTGTTAGACCCTCCTGTGCCATTTTAGGTTATCACCTCATCAAAAGAGAAATCCTCTTAAAATTAAAAATAGCCTCCAGGTTCAAGACTAGGCAGCAAAATTATTTCCAATGAGATTTTTAAAAAGGAAAAAAAAATCCATCCTTCAGCTGATTCATTGAAACAGGCAAAGTATGCTTTGCTTTCCTGAATGCATACCTGTACCTGTTTCCCCAAAATACTTCATCTCCAGAAGCTACACATTCTCCACTCCATCAGTGCCTCATACACAGCTTATGGGAAGACAATGCAAAGCCATAATGAGAAAAACCACTTTTTTTATTTTTTTCTGAACTTATACAGCCCTCTTAAAGGAACAAACCTGGGACAAGGTTGAAGTCTCCCTGATTATCAGCAGGCACTGACTGGCTCTGCCGCAATCTGCGCTGGACTGCCTTAGCCCAAGTTTTCCCAAACAAGCCCCCCTTTCCAGCTACTTGTCATTTGGAAATGAAATGCATTTCCTGAAGTTTTTGTCCAGATCAACTGTGATAGGGCCGAGGGTGATGGCTTTAATCTAAAGAGGGGACATTTAGATTAGGCATAAAAAACAATTTTTTTACGATGAGGGAGGTGAACATGTTGTCCAGAGAAGCTGAGGGTGCCCCATCCCTGGAAGTGGTCAAAGCCAGACCGGAAGGGACTCTGAGCAGCCTGGTCTAGTGAAAGGTGACCCTGCCCATGACAGCAGCGTTGGACTGGCTGCGCTTCAAAGGTCCCTCCCAAGCCAACCCCACCTGTGATTCTGACTGCACATTCACACACCATGGGTCAGACACTGCCTGGAAGCTTCATCTGTGCCACTGACAGACTGCACAACTGTTAGCATTAACAATGCACAACTGATTCACACATTCACAGCAAGCCCAAAATACTTCACGAGTGCTAAATTTATTGCACATTTACAGTGAATCCAACACTTCTCAGAAGCTTCAGGCTCACTGCACAGTCTAAGGACAGTAGAAGTGTAGCAGTTTCTGTCTGGGAACCCCTTGCACACAGGGCATGGCGTGGCACAGCAGCTTTCTCTACGCAGTTAAAGTGAACACAGCATGGCCGCTGCATTGCTGGTGCTGCTGGGCCTGCAAGACACAAGGACACCAATCCCTGTTCCACAGCGTAATACGAAGCAAATCCAGGAAGAACTCCTCCCTCCACTCCTCTGGAAGCTGTACAGGAAGATGCATCGACTGAAATCACTTACCACTTGCAGCTGCAATTTGACTTGACGCAGCAAAGAACCATAGAATTTGCTGAGTTGGAAGGGACCCATCAGGATCATCGAGTCCAGCTGCTGGCCCTGCACAGCACCACCCCAAGAGTCACACCATGTGCCAGAGAGTATTGTCCAAATGCTTCTTTGGGCTCTGTCAGGCTTGGTACTGTGACCACTTCCCTGAGGAGCTGTTCCAGTGCCCAACCACCCTCCAGTGGAAGAACCTTTCCCTGATATCCAGCCTAAATCTCCCCTGACACGCCTTCATGTCATTAATCCTTGAATTAAAGTCCACCGACCTGCATCATGCTTCTGTTGGTATTCTGGCTGCCTTTCCAGAGGAAAGATTCTTGATGGCTGTCATAAAACCATCAACATTGTGTACAGTTGTTTAATCAACACTATGTACAGTTGTTTAATTATAGGTGTTTCTTCTACTTGTTTATCAATAATTAGATTCTACCATTATAAAAAAAATTATCTAAGGACTGCTATATTAATGTAATTGTCCTGTTAATATAATGTATATTATTGTAACTAAAGGCAATGAGACATCAGCAAACAATTGAAGTTTTGCTGACATTTGTTATTATCTGCACAAGAAGTTCACCATGCAAGATTAACCTTCTTCAATTACTAAAACCTCTCAGCTTTGCACTTTTGCAGTTACACAAAGTCCATTTTTGAAGGTGTACTCTTACGACTGTCATGATAAATGGAGCATGTTAGCAAAGCAGCTTACAATTTCAGTTTAAAAGAAATAGAATAATTAAACCAAGAAATTTCTTTGAACAACAGGGGCTGAAATTCCTAACATCTGGAAAATGAAAAAACTCAATCATTAGGCTACAAAGTCTCAGCAATTACTAAATCTACATAGATATTCAATACTATGCTGCATTTCTAAAGCTTCAGTGTGGTAGTTTATGAAACATGCTCTTCCCCTTCTTTGTATATAAAACAGTTTATTTCAGGCAGTATATGGACTGATGATATCTTAATTACTTTCAAAAAGGTATGTTTCTACATATCACTTGCAACAGTAAGTAGCTTTTGAAGCTG
>VZRR01001452.1:5024-70354 GCA_013398015.1 Oreocharis arfaki | reverse complement strand
CAGTGTGGCTCTGTGAGAGTGGCAGAAGAACGTCCACTTCTCCACGGGAACACCCAGAGTACCACTGCAGGGAAAGGCACCTGCAGCTCTTGCAACAACAGAATTGTAACTGGGGACACTGAAATAATATTAACTAGTGCTTAAGCAGTGCTTTTTTTGCCTTCAGTATGTTTTACAAATATTAATTTGATTCGGCACTGGCTTACAGCAGCTTGCAGCAGCAGCCAGATGGGGCTCGCTGCCCCACCAGGCACCTACACGGCTTTGCAGGGACGTTTGTACAGCGGGAGGTGCTGCCTGGGAGAGGACCTTGTTCAGGCATGTGCTGAGTCAATGTATTTCTCTGGCAGCCTGTACTGGCAGAACAATTATAGTGGCCGAAGAGTTATTTATAACTGTCCTCCCGCAACAGGATTCTTGAGGGAGGATGTTGGTATGAGCACTGCTATTCCATGCGCACACACAGCTACACACACTGCAGCTCTGGCGCTATTCAATGCATGCAGAATACTCCTCTGACATGAGTCCTGGGGTTTATTTTCCAAGAAGGTCACTCATACAGGAGGAAAAAAGAATGCAGCTCCAACCACAGTCAGTCCACACTGCATGCGAAAGCCTGGAGGCCTCCCCACAAACTGCCATAACTTCTTCATGAACTCATCAGGACTGACAGCATGGTTAAGCCTCTGACCATACAAACAAACCCTAACGCTAATGTGGCTTCACTTGCTTTGGCTTGCTTTAGACTCACCTTCTCTCAGAAAACAGCCACCATGCAGCTTCTGAAGCCTATATAGGAGAGGGGAGAAGGAAACTTATTCTCGAAAAACTCAGGACTCAAACTTGTCACCCTGCAGGAAAGCCACCCCCACCGGATGCAGCAAAGCCTCGCTCCCTGCTGGCTGCAGCCCCTTCGCTTGCTCATGTGGAACAACTTAAAAAATCAGATCAGTACTTAACCAGTTTAACTAGTAATCGACCACAGGTGAAGATTTACTTCCATGGTATTCTTACTTTCTTGTACTCTAGAATATCGATGAACCAGGTAGAAAAATGAAAGGATCTTAAACTATGATGGCAAATGCCTCATCTGCAAAACACAGTGGCATATACGGGGCCTCCAGCAGCAGCATGTCTTCTTTATTGTCGCAGCTGGGAGCAGGTTGGCAGGAACAGAAATAGTCCTTAGGCACTCCAGAATGTGTGCCTGTGAGTTTCTTTTCTTTGTCTTGCAGTTTTCAACGCGAGCGTGCAGCCTGCCTGTCTGCTGTGAGAAGGATCTGCAGCAGAGGAGACGCTGCTTCTTACGCTGAGGTTTTGTACATTTTCTTTTCCCAGCATTTCCCTGTGCAGGGGGAAAACGTGCGTTTTGCTCTTTATGCACAGAAAATGTAAAGAAACTGGGAAAACCTGATAGGGTTTTTTACTAACTCTCTCAATAAGCCAACATAATGGTAAAGAAAGACCAAAAGCAAAATCTCCATGAGAGAGAAAACAAAGCCTGTCTCTCTTCCGTCTCGAATCTCAGGGTCCTGCCAGGCAGGCATGATGCTTCACACATTTAAAGATGCAAAGCACATAATAGGAGCTATATCATAGGGGAAATAAATATGTCTGCATGCATTTCAAAGAAGCTAGGCCAAGCACAAGCCTTTCTCCACTGTTTTCCTTCTCTATGCAGATCTGGTTTTTTATGAACTACCACAATGGTAGAATGACGAGTTGCAAAAGGGAGACAGGTGACTGATTCAAAAATTGAGATTCAAAACCTCTTGCACACTGACTAGAGATATAATCTTTTGTACTGACGGCACTGAATTAAGAAGGTTTCATTCAGGGTGATTCTCAATTTATTTCAGCTACACAAACACTGGTTTGCTTTGGGGGTTCAGAGAAGCTGGAAAGATTTCATAGCTCCACTGCGTCAGAGTTTGATGGCTGGTTTTCATTCCAGGTAACATAAGGGATGTACTGCAGCTATCAAGGTGCCAGTATCAAAGAACCAGCAGAGATGTTGCCCTTCAAAATTATTTTTATTCTAAGATTCATATGCTTTGTTTTATTTTCTTTTTTAAAAAAAAGAAAAAAGAGGGGGGGAAAAATCTTTCTCCTTAGTGGCACTAAAATTAGCAATGCCTAGAATAGATACCAAAATTGTCTTCTTCCCCATTTATTTTGCTCAGATGTGAATGATGCTGCATCAAGCACAGAAAAGGAGCATATTAATCTCATTCTGCTGGAAAAACAAGCACATTACTTTGCTGAAATGTCAAGTTTCCACCATGTATTTGATAATAGACTGTGTGCTCAGTTTCTTGCATCCGTTGTAGCAGCCCACTGAAGATATGCTCTGCCCCTGCCAGCAGCCAGCTGCCCTTTGGACTGAATTGCTTCAGCCAACTGGGGCTTTACCAGTGGCCCTTTCAGGTGTGGCCTGGCCTGTCAGATGGTTGGGTATTTCAAAAATAGTTAACACTTGTTTTAACAACAGAATTCTACACCTAACTGACCTTTTTTTAATTTTATTATCCCATAATTTTCTATCATGCACTCTTCCCACGAAGATTTTTGGCTACCGTAACAGGTGAAAGGTCACACCTGGACATCATCCATCACCGCGGCATTTTCCCTGCGCTGCGATTGCATGGGTGGCTGTTTGTTTTGCAGGCTGTGGTAAGCAGGTAGGAACTGCTCCAGTGAGAAGGGCTGTACGCTGCCAATGCAGGTCCCCAGATGAGTTCCATCATAATTCTAAGGCTCTGCAGGTCATGAAATGCCCTGACATTAAGTTTCAGTCTGTTTCAAATTATACCAAATGCACATAAATCTCATTCAAAGTGGTCGTCCTCAGATACAGGCTGTGACAAGCTCAGGGTGAGGAGAGCTACATAACCAGGAAGGATTGTTATAAATTAGTTACCGTTTGGGAAAAAAAGAAGAAAGGTACTTAGAGTACCTTTCTTCAACTCAGTTACCAAAAACCAAGACTGGAAAATACCAGTGGTCGTACACATCTTCTCTGAAAACTCTGGAGAGGAACTGGCTTCTAGAAATACTTTCCCTCAAGCTGCAGCCTTGTGAAACCTGCTTGTCCTCAAAATCTTACAGCAGTAGTTGAACTCTCAAGCTGTGCTGTCAGCTGCCTGGGTTTAGGCACACTGCTGCTGCAGCCTAGAAAATAAGCGTGGGGTCAGTACCCGAGGGATGAGTGTGTAAGAGGAGAGGAAGGAGCCTGTATCTATGACAAGTGACCCACTTAAAGAGCCCCAGTCACTGCCTGTTTCTCTTCCCCCACCTTGCCCCTCCTCGAGCAGCATGGGATGCCATGTTGTGCAGAAAAAGCAGTGAAGGAGGAAGACTAACATACTGCCAGGCACTGGAAAGTAGTCAGCATCTCCAAGAACAAGAAGGGCTTAAAGCAGCAGTGAGCACAGAGAAGATATTACCAGCTTGATGAAGAAAAGAAGCACTGCAAGAGAACAAGATAGGAAAGTGGACAAATTAGCTGACTAAATTTTCTGGTGAAAACAGCTGGATGAGCACCTCTGGAGACTAAGAAAAACTAGAAACAGAATGGAGAGATCATCATCATCTGTCCATGTTTATAATGATGACAGGTATGACAACCCATCCAGTGCAACCATTCCCATCCTGCTGTGGCACTTTCTCTTCCCACAACAAAGCTCCTTGGCAGTTGCATCGAGGACAACAAAAAATTGACGTTTTACTGCTGCCTCCCGTGTTTTTACTTACTGTTTGCTATTTCTTTTTTGCTTTTGTATTTTTCATTTTTTCCTGTTTTGGTGATGATCAGTAAAGAGCATTACCAGCAAAACTGCATTGCCTGTGAGCAGGCACAAGAAAATTCTTTGCCGCCTTACAGTTTCTTTCACAAGCTGGATCCTCTCAGAGGCTTCATAGCAGCATTGTCCCTCATCAGGTGTCATGTAAGACACATACTTCAATAGCTGAGCCTAAAACTTTTCATTGTGGTGTTTCTGTAGCCCAAAGTGTCTATATTAACTATGTTATTTGGTTTTGTGCTCATGCCTTCTGTTAAATCCTGATCTACACGACTTGAGAGTATAGTCTCTCCCTTCCCCCTTCACTCCAATACATTGCCAATGCAGTTATTTCTGTCACAATCTGGGGAATATCCCACCAAGTACCAATTATATATCAATAGCAGGTATAAGACCCATGACAGAAATTGTATTACCACCTAATCCTTACACATCTCTGTATTTTGCTGACCACTGTATGAGGAGCCATGTAAAATGCCTTGTCCCTCTGGAGGGAAGAGGGGCAAAAATAACTGGCACCCAAGTACTCCCTTCAGAAGCTGAGCAAATGTTTTTTGAAGTTAAAATAAATGAGTTACTGACACTTCTCTGGATGGTGGTTTCCACTCCTGAGTAAAGCTCCACTTTGTCCCTGACTACCATTCATCCACACCCCTCAGTCTCAGGCTGCATGAGATGGGGAAGGTAGCCCAGGCTGCCAGTGGGCTGGCAACCTACCATTGCAACTCACAGTCACAAAAAGGACTTCAGAAGGGGCCCTGGGAATTGCAGACCAGGAAGTTTGCCACCCATCCTTACTAATGGCAGTAGGGTCTAAAAAATTAAAGTAGACAAGGAAAAACACGGTCTGTTGGGAACAAGGCAGTGTGGCTTCTGCGCAGAGACACCCTGCTTCACCAACCCACCACAGCCCTCAGAGGGCACGAGAAAAGACAGAGAGCGGGTGCAGCAGACACAGAACTGGCCAATTTTGAAAAAACTTTTGATTGGGTTCTATACCAAAGCTTATGAAAGAAACTAACTCACTGCATGATAGGAAGACTCTACAGATAGGAAATTGGAGGCAAGACATGAAGCAAAATATGAGGCCTAACAGCCACTTTTCAGGGTGGAAAACAGGCATCAGGAAGACCTCCGCATTGTGGGATTGATGGTGGGACTGGCTTTACTCAACGTTTTCAGTGAATACCCGAACAGAGGAGTGTACAATGAAGTCCTTAAGTTTTTATGTCACAAAGTTCTTTCGGGCAAGTAGCTCTAGAAGGACTTCATAAAATCGAGTGAGTTGGCAACGGCTCTGTAAGCAGACACTAGAAGGGTTAGGCAGTGATGAGTTCTAACATCCAAACCCAACCACAGGGGATTCTGGGGGAGAGCAGAGAGGACAGGCTCACCTGCTCTCTGTAGGCAGCACAGTCAGACTCAGGGCTGGATGGACCACTGGTCTGATGAAGCAGTTGATGCCTTACATTCCTAAATGTGCTCCTGCACACCATTCCAAGACACTTCCCAGTTTCAGTGCACACTGTGATGGAGCAAATTCCCAGCCTGGCACTAAGCCTGACATGTAAAAACCCATGGAGCCCAATTGCTTCAGTCTCCAAAGTACTGGCTATTCCATCCACATCCTCCTAGTAGCTGCCCAGCTGGCAGGCTGACCTGCCAGGCACACTAAATATAAACCCCTTCAAGGACCACAGAACAGTTAAAGAGAGAAGGAAACAGATCCTGCAGATGTGTTTTCGCACACGTGCACTCTCTCACTTCCTCCTTCCCCATTATCAGACATTGCAGAGTAAAGGTCTGTTCAAAACCGACAAACACTTGACTGGAGATCCCGTCTTTCAGCTCTTCACTGTTCTCTGGATTTCTCTGGGGTTTGGTGAGCATCTTTTTAAGGTCCAGGATCACTCACCATCCTATTTTGCCTCTTCAACCTGCCGGTGCAGGAACGCCCGTCCCCGGGCCGGGGAAGGGCGGTGCTTTTCGTGAGCAGAGGCTGCCGGGGCTGTGCCTGCTCCTCCACAGCGCGGCCGCGGAGTCGGTAGGAGTCAGCGGCCCGGCCAGTTCCGCAGCCACACTTTTTGGCAGCCAGACTCGGCCTGGTTCAGTTCCAAAGCCCAGTCTGCCTTCTACCACGCCAGAGATCTCTGACCCCACGCAGCAGGTCCCTGTCCGCAACACCTCTAAGGAAAGGAGCCGAGCCCCCGCGGCGGCGGGGCAGCCGCGCTCCGGCTGCGCGCTGAGCCCCGCGCCCGGCGCGGAACCGGGGCTGGGAAAGCGAGATCGGGGCAGCAGGATGTAGCAGCATGTGAACTCTGTCAGCCCTCCGTGCTGTGTGCCTCCTGCACGGATAGGTAACGGATGAATTTTCTGTGCCTCCCAGCTCCTCCCGCTTCCCCCGTTGTTTGGGCTGTACTCTGAAGCCTTCCCTGCATTGCGTCCTCTTTTCCAATGCCCAGTTCCATGATCTCGGAGATTCTTGAGCTCACTTTACCGGGGGAGGACCGATGAGCCCAGCCCGAAGAGAGACCTCTGCTACCACTTAGAGTAGCTGCATCCCAGCTCCCCTCCCCCAGCCCCTTCAACACCACCCACACAGCAATCCATCAGCATCACCCTTGGAGCATCTGGGGGCAACATGTAATTAGGAATGATGCTGTCTGCCATTTATAGACACACTACTGCAAGGAAAGGCTGGTGAAAGCAATACCCACCGACAGACATACCTTAGAGCGTGCATCGAACATTAATGGGGAAAAGTAATGGAAAGGTGGAAGAAAGATACAGAGAGGAGAGAGAAGGATGAAAGCAACAGTGTACTCCACACGGCTTTAAACCAAAGCAGCCATTAAAATATCCTCTCAGTGTGATCGTGATGTAGTTGTATGATAAAAGTTTATTTGAAGAAATAAATCAATTCTGTAAAATAGGAACATCCTCTCTTGCTGGGTAAGTAGAGCTGCATTTGCTCCACGATCCCTTTACTCAGATACAGCCCAGCAGAAACTGCAGGCATCCACACGCTGCATTGCTTATGTACAGGACATCATGGGGCCCACGGTGTTTTTCCCTTAAAGTCTTTTACTGCAAGAGATCTTATTTGAGACTTGCCTGACAGCTGATACTGTGTGTCTCATCTCAAGCACGCCTGCTCCTCAGTTTGGGAGTGGTTCTTTTCAATTATTTCCTTTTCCTATTTTGACTCTCCATCTTAATTTTTTTAAAAAGTTTTCAAAAACTTGGTCGTGCTTGTGATGACACTGTAAGTGTTTAATATGCAGGCTGTGTGTTCGCTCTGGAGCATACATCAGCCTATTGTCACAGCAAAAAACAGCTGTTTGTGAGATGCTGTAAATTCTGCCAACACTCAGTAACTAGCCTTGGATAAAGCAAAGTCAAACAAAAGGAGTGTGAACTATGACGAGCAATGTGTGGAGTGGTAAGTCAGAAGGGCCGAAGGAGATGTGAAGAGTAATTAGTCAAATAAACAAAAACAGGGCACGAATTATTTAAGTGCATCATGACTTGGAATCAAGGAACAGAGGGAGTCCGTGAGGACTGGAAAAACATTGGAAGGAGCTAAAGTAGAGATTCCTGCATTTGTCCCACAGAAAGAATCATGTAGGAGATATGTGCATCAGTGAATTTCAGTCAAAGAAATGAAAGGGGGAAAAAAAGAGACAGAGAAGATGTAAGGGAAATCCAGAAGACAGTGACTGAACCACTGTTTTGCTCAGTAGGAGAAAGGGAAGGAAGCAAATGGACCAGCTGCCCACTTAGGGCACAGCAATATGGCAACAGACGATAGCAAAGACCTGAGTTCTGTGCTTTTGGGGCTATAGCAAATGCTCTTCTAATGGAGAGTTTTTAATTGCAGTATGAAGCCAGATCAATTCTCTCCATTTCTTTGTTCTTTCACTTGGTTTGCTCATCTGCAGCAGTAGAACTGGTGGCAGTTAAACAGGATGGAATTTATATCAGGCTTAGAAATCGTACTTGCTGCTTACGGTTTCCCTGCAGAACAGCTTCAAATTACACTGCACTTGTGTGAAGTTGCAGAGTTTTGTCATCTAACCATCCCACCAGTCCAGAGCACATCATGGGAGCTGCACCATTGTCATCTGACTGCCATATGCCCCAGCCTGGAACCTTCTGCCAGTGCACAGTCACCCTCAGATCAACAAAAGCTTTTGCCTGCCTGAGGGTTTTCAGGACCAGCTCCCCAGACATGTAGGATGGCCTGTCTGCACCATTAGCTAACTAACAACCATCTTTTATCTATTCTTCATGTGTCTATCACCACAGGATTCCAACACCACTAGCACCACATTTCATTCATCTGCTACAGATTGGAATAAACATTCAGCTGAAGTTTTATTAACTTACTTGTGGATTTTCACTAATTACCTTTTAGTTTTGTGGATTTTTGCAGTTCCTTCAATAGCTATTGCATAGGGGTTTTCACACTATGATCGTGAGAGGGGACTTAACTCTGTATAAAAGATGTCTAGCTCTGTTCATTTGGACTGCTCACATTGAGGGGGAAGGGAGAGGTACATCCTTCTTTCAAGATTCAAATAATATTTATTGAGATTACAGAAAATTACTTGTGGCCTTGCAGAAGAAGGAAAAATCCAGATTTTAGATTGCTTCTGTAGTTCTGTGCCCTTCCTTTAGGTGTGCAATGATGTAGCTCTGTCTATTTTCACACAGAAGGAATCCAGCTGAGAGCATGTTTTATTATAACTCCAGATGATGTTCAAGAGGATGAAAAACTCATTTTTCTCAGGTGGACAGAGAACAATTCCCAGTAAACTGACATTCTTTCCTCTCTGATCTGAATTCTGCAGAGGAATTCAAATTGTTTATAAGCCATTTGAAAGATGTTTAAAAAAAAAAAAGGAGAGTCCTGGACTTCACATTTTCAATTACTTTTCAATCTCTTAAGAACAGTCATTTAGGTCAGAGTAGTTAAACTGCTATAAAACAGCTGCTAAAGCAGTCTTCTATTGTAAATTAAATGGCAATTTTACCAAACATTTGCATTTCATGACTACATTAGAATAAACACAAATCTGGATTTTAAAAAACACTTAGGAGGGGAAGGTCTAGGCCTAAAGTAGTGATTCATGACCTCACAATAATTTGAGTCCTTGGCAAAAATTTTAACAGATTTTCTTACTAGTAGGTCATGTCTGATATTAAAAAAAATTACAAAAATAAGGGGAGATGGTCCAGACTGGAGCTCTACATTTCAGAGGGAAAGGCAAGTTTCTGCTCTTGCTGTCGGTCAGGGTGATAAATCACAGGCACAGCTATAGCTTCTGAAATGGCACCTTCTTAAAACATTGACAACAAAACAGCTCATTTTCTTCAGTTTAACCAAGGGAATTATCACAGGAAAATGAGTTATGGTCAACTACGCATTGATGGCACTGGTGAATGGTAACAACACTTAGCAGTTTTCAACTTCAAAGCATTATGAACGTCACCCCGGGACATCCTGAGGAGGTGGAAGTCCCCACTGCACCAGAGCCAGCCAGGTAAGGTTAGTGCACTGCTGCCAAGTGGACATGGGATGGAGGCAGGGAGAGGAATCTGTAACCTCTCAGCCCTGTAGGCAAATGCTCTGGGTATGGACATACTCCGTCTTTTCCAAGGCGGGTGGGGTCTTGATCCATGCAAATTAAGGACGGATTTCAGTTCCACTGCTCTGGCTGTGACAGTATACAAGCAGCACAGGCACAAGGCCCACTCTCCTTGAACCCTCTTTGGCCTTCCACTGCCAAATTTCCCTGTCACTTGTGTGCTCAGACCTTGTAGCCTTCATAGATAAGCTGGTCTAGGATTTACTCTGGAGTGACTGAAAGCAAGAAAGTTTCATATTGTTAAACTGCTTATAAATCGCTTAAATTATCCTCCTTTCCATTTCCATAAAATAAAAATGTCTGTAGGAATCATGATCCAATGCTTGGCTGGCATGAGCAGCATTGCCACTGATGCAATTTCCTGTCCCCAGAGCAGGAGGCAGAGCCCCATGACCAAAATCAGGGACAGCTACAGCAAGGAGGTGTTACCCATGAAAGGAGATGGGAAACTTGAAGCTTCTTAATAGCCATTTCCCAAAGCAGGTAAGAGCTGCAACACCAGCACGTTACTGGTTCTTCAAAGCTCCCTTTCTATCCCAAGCTCTGCATGGCTGCAGATTATGTTTCCAACACAGAGCATGAGCCACTCACCAAGTCTAGAAAGATTTTCCTACTGTTCCCTCATTTGAAGCACTGTTGGAGAAGAAAGCAGGGAAGTAATTTTCTTGCTTCTGCTTTGTTTCCAGCAAAAAGCAGAGCTGTTCAGAGCACAGGTGATGCTGGCCTTGATGGAAATTAGTACCATAAAGCTAGCATTAGTGAGCAGAGGAGCTGCCTGTGACCTACTCTCCACTAGCTCCTAGAGATGTTTTACAGAGGCAAGTCTTGTGAAAGCAGACAGAAGTAATTTTGATTACATTTTGGTTGACTGTGCTTGGGAGTGTGTACATACGTGTATACAGGGAGGGGTTACATAAAGACCAGGCCAGACTACAAATGGGAGCTGTTCTTTCCAAATTTTATACATTACTTGAGTCACAAAATATTAACTGCACCCAACCCAGTGAACTCCCTTCCCTCTTTGTTCATATTCACTCTAGTATATCCATCATTTTTGATTCTCTGCTGATTTCCATTGTTGGGGCTTATTTTCTGTGACTTGAAAACCTGAAATTACACTATATATCTTTGTAGTTCATTGAAGTAACCAGCATTTATTTTAATTTAGTAAGGAAACATTTGGCTGGGTGTGACCAAATAAATACTGTGTCTAAACCAACACAAATATACTTTGCACAAGGCTATAAACCTGTCTCAGAGCTCTAATGATATTGCAAGTCAATGAAGCTTCAGTGTTCTCATTAACATGATTCCATCAGACCTCTATGTTGCATATTATTAATTTTTAACAGTAGATTGTAATATAATTTATAGCACTGTGGGGCAACAAAGGCTAGATCCTGGTAGTAATCCAGGTTGATAATGGCTTCAACACTGACTTAATATTGAAAGGTGAACATGTACAGAGGGCATCAGATCTAATTATAAATAGGACAACAGGGATAAAACACATCACTAGTCTGCATCAGTGAAGACAAAACTTTCCTTGAGAGCAAAGGGCCCAGATCTTGTCACAAGATTATGAAGAGCGTTGCTGCTAATTTTGACACAAAAAAGCAATTGAAAGGTTTGTTTTAAAGAAATACACTAACACACTACTCTCACATCTTGAAATTTAATTTTTGTTACAAAAGGAATAAAATACAGAATACCTCATGTTAATCTGGGTGCCTACACTTTAACTCAGTTTGGAAGTAGGAACAAGCATATAATTATGAAGAAAAAGCAAGCCTTCAAAATCTCCGTGGAAATATGCTAAACTGATGACATTAGTACCCTTGCATTGTTCCTCTCCATGGCTTGCTGGTGCATGAGAGTGAACTCAACCGGTTTCTGCCATGGACAGCAGCTCCCAGTCCCTCAGCACTCCGCAGAGCGCTCAGAGCCTCGTGATCCACTCTCCAGGCAGGAGGGACACAGCCATGGAAAGTGTTTAACCCAAGTAGGAGTAACTTCTCGTGAAAGGCAGCACAAAACCATTTCCTGGTTTAAAAGGCATTCTCATCCTCGAAATGTGCCTTAGTATTGCTTATATGTATTTTCTAACTCAGTCTTTTGTGCCGTATCTAGAAATACAGTACAGTGGTAATAACATAATTAGTATTTTCACTAGCTAAATTACAGAGCTGGCTGCAGAATAAAGCATAGTAGCATCAATAGTATCAGTTAAGTATTGTACAAAAATAACATCAATAGTTTTAGTATAGTCACAAGATATAATAATTTCCTTTCTCTATAATCCCTTTAAATTGTGTCAGATGAGGAAACTCACAAAACCCACTGACTTTTAGTTCAACTCCAATTCTAAAATCAGCATCTCCAAGACTTCCTAGGTAAATTTTTATAGGTTCTTGAACAATATTTCTTTCTGAATGTGGTATTAGTTATAAAGAACTTAAGTTCTGCTGCATCAGTCTCTCATATGAATTTAATTTTCCCAGCACTTCTGTAAGTTAACAAAGGAGTAGAACAGATACTTCACAGATGAAGATGATGAATCACAGGGATTTGTAATAATTATCCAAGACCATAAAAGCAATCCTATGTCAGTGCAAGAAGTGGAACCACTGACTTTGCAATCCAGTCCTACTCCGTATTTCCTTTCCCCCTGGTCACGAAGGGAGATCTAAAATTCCAGCAACCAAGATACTGGAAACCAAGCAGCCATTAAGGAAGAGACTGAGGCAAGCATGCTTTCACAGATTCCTCACAGTGAGACAACTGTCTGCCACCCCTACATACCCAGAAATCGGAGTACTCCAATTTATAACAAAGTTGAAAGGATCCCGTGGCATTTTCCATGCCTAAAACTCCCCTTCAGCCAAGCTAATTCACAACCCCCTAGACCAAATCAAGAACACTTGAAGATCTACTCACACTCCATCCACTTCCTAATTACAGTAACTTTTATGTTTTACTTCACAAAATGAGATTCATTTCCTCCACCAGTTCCATTCAACTCCTTCAACATTTTGTTCATTTGTTTGTTAAGATGCAGATCTCCAGCAGATTGATCACTTCAGATGAGACAAAGCAATCCCTTCGTAAATCCCTCTGGACATGCAGAACATATTATATGCACAAGAGTTGATCTCCTTGAATTTCCCCTTTTCAGATCCTCTAGGTTTCCAGTCATTCAGATAAAGAATGGAGCTTTTGTAGGCCAGTTAATCCATCCGCTGAATGAAATATGGTAAAAGTTCTACACATCCACATGTTCTTTCAAGGCCCTGGTTTACATCTGTAGATGTAATAATAACTGTCGTAATGCAGACAAAAATCATGGCTCGGGCCCCCAGAGAAGACCTTTAGAGACTTGAGTTGAAAAGTCCCAATGCTGCAGTCAAAGGAACAGGCAAAATGATTTAAGGGCTTATATTTATTTCTGCCAAAGCACTGGCTTAATTTTCTTTGTGTGTCTTAATAAGCCACCTCTGTGAGAGGGACTCTTACTTGAAATGCCTGTACCTCCTAAGCTCCGAAGTAGGCACCATTGAGTGGTAAACCAAGACAAACATCCAAAGGCAGTGTAAGGCCCAAGCTGCAAAACAAGCCTGTTGTTCATCTTCTCTAGCACCACAGTCACACACTCGCATGAAAACAGCATTCAAATGAATTAAAATGCAAATCTACATTTTATTATATGAAATTGAGACAAATGATACACACTTGAAGCCTCTCAGAGTAGCTATTACAGACATTAATACAGTTTTAGAAGATGACTTAAACCAAATGAGATGATGGAATAGAAACACTGCAGAAACACCTTGTGAAACACTACAGGAAAAAAGCAACTCTTCTTATAGTTACATTAGTAAAATACAAATTAGCAGTAATTCTGCTGTAAAGGGCTAGATCTATCTTGTGCACACATGTACCTCCGGGGAAGCCTCCAGCCACAAGGTGTTTGTGCAAGGCAGGGAAGAAGCCTGCCAGCAAAGAACAACTGCGGGGGTCTCAAACTACGTGGGAAAGGACTTTGCACTGACACAGCCTAATGGGATGTGGCATCATCCAAGAGTCCTGCAACAAGAGGCCAAACAGCCACTGGCCTAGGCCAGAGCTGCCCAGCGGATGTAAAGATGTATTTATGCTAGGTCTGATTTAGATTGTGCTCTACACAATCAGATCGCTTTGAAGGTTTGCCTTGTGCAATCATTTCCTTTGTCAGGAATCAGAAAAAGATTGTGAAAAGACTGTGAACAAATTGTTTAGGCATTGAAATTTAACCCTGTGGAATCCTTACAGTGTAGCACAGTGTGACACAGCAGGAGCACATTTGTCAGGGGACTGAAGCCTCTTTGCTCTCTCAGCACAAAACATATACATTAGCATTGTGTGGGGTGGGTGTGCTCCCGAGCACACGAGGCAGCTCTGGGGACGCACAGCTCCATGCCTCTGCTGCCTCCCATCTGCATGCAGCCCTCTGCACCACTTCTGCTCTGTTAGGGAAAACAGAGGCTTCAGATCCTTCCAGACTGTCTCGAAGCCCTTCCATTGCATTTTGTTGCAGAGATTGTACAAGATTTGATTTTTAAATATCCATAATGCACGTGAGAAAATTATGGAGTATTACTCTTAACAACAATCTTGTTAAGAGTCCCAAAGTTTTTCCACTAGTGTCCTAGCATTAATAATATCAGAATATAAACACTAAAACCAAAAAGGCATTTGGTAGAAGCTAGTTAGTTCCAAGGCTTTTCACTTAGCTGTGGGCTAAGGAAAGAACCCAGCTGGTGTGGATTCTATACCAACATTCATGACACCAACAGTTTCTGTCTCAGTCTCCATACAGTAAGGTACTGTGCATACCCTGCCCCTCGTGAAAAGCAGAGTTTGAGAGCACCAAGTACCTCACAGCAGGAGCACAGCCCTCTGTAGACATAAATTTTAACACAGGATAGCCCACCAGTGTTTCTGTGAACTGTTGAAAAATATGCTGACAAGAATTTTTTAAAAAATAGTCATTCGGAATTTGGCAAAGAAAAGCCACTCCAAATAATTTCCAACCGCAATTAGTCTTTGCTCCCGCTTTACAAGTAATAGATGAGACTGTCCTTCTTTTATAAACCCATTCAGTTATGTTTAAGAAAGTAGACAAGTTTCTCTCCTGTGGAGGTTTTCAAATATTGTCTTTCCTTGTAGCTGCCAGTATTTCGATATCCCATTCCAGAAGTACTGTTTAGTAGTCTTTGGGGAAAAAAAAAAATTAAAAAAACCCCCCCACACCCCAAACTGCTGCATATGAGAAAAAGAAAAATGGCTAGAACAAAAAATGGTAAATGATAGTTACATATTAGGAAAGACTAGAGGGCTGTTTTCTGTGCAACACATGAAAAGAGTAAGCAGAATGTAAAATTTTTTTCATTTTCCACAAGAAGGTAAAAATCGTTTCAGGATGTTCTACAGACAGGAAAGAGCTCATACCTCTATGTTGATGTGATCTGCAGCTTCAAGACTTAAGTTCCAAGTGTGTTTCAACTCAACTCTTCAGGTATTTCAGCTCTTGTAGGACAAGTCCTAAAGCTTAGTCCCATCACTCCAATCAATGCGACCTAAATGTGCTCAGATTTTCTCTGAATGTGCTCAGAACTTTGCTAACGGTGTTCCTGCAGCCAAGCAAATCTGCTCTCTTCTGAGCCACACAAATGTGCTGCTGCCCGCCATGGAACCAGAGCTCCCAGAGTCCTTCCCTTTGCATCCACGAAAGTTCTGAGTTCGCTCTGTCCTTCTCAACAGGAACAACAATGCACAGGCCAAACAGTGTATTGCTCCTTTCCTCCACAGTGAATCCTGCCTTAATTAGGAGGACTTTTGCAGAAGATTTATTATCTACCAGGCCAGGATCGCCACACTATCATATCATGCAGAATTCAACCCTCGTATCATCTTCAGATCTGATTATTTCTTTATTTAGCTGCTATTAATGTGTTTGGAGATGTAAAATCACAACACTTTACTTCCTCAAAGGTAGCAGTAGGAGATATCTCAGTGCAGAAAGAATACCATAATTAGAAAAAGCACAGGGGCCAGCTTTTTTCCCCTCATCAAGCTTGGGAAGCTTTAAACAATATGCAAAGGCAAAAGGGGAAAATGGTAATAGTACTGAGAAGGCTAAAATTTGAATGAGATAACAAACCTTTCTTGTGGAAGGAAAAGGAAATGACTGATTCTAAAAAAGCTTCTGTGATAAATCATCAGCCCTGCATGAAATTCCATTTATAAATGTGGGAATATCTGGTAGTAACGCTAAAGAAAAACAAAAAGGAAAAAAACCTTAGCAACAAACAAGTTTATAAAGAACGAAATAAAGCTTGCTGGAATTGCTGTGCTTTTTCAGTAGTTCAAACAGTAGAAGGAGATTTGAGAATCAAGCAAGGCTTTCAACAGCTGTATTTGTATTACAGTCATAAAGGCATAAATGTGAAATGCAGCTCTAATAAAACACTGAAGTTTATAAAACCGGTTGGTAATTTTCCACCCTTTCCAGAAGTAACTCAGAATATCCAGGGGAATAATACCTGAAAGAGAAACATTTTGTTTGTGTGTTAGACTACAAGGCATGTTCCATGCAAAGCAATGAAACACTATGCATATTTCTACTGATCAGGAAAAAATCCTAGCATTAAACACTGGTCAAGGAATTCTACAGTTACGCCCCCACAATGCCTTAACAACCTGCTTTTTAACTTACATTATCATTTATACTTGGAAGTCAGGTTTTTAAAAATGTATTTAGTTTCTTTTAGGGCATGTAGGTAAGTGCCTACATTTTAGACAGGTTCAGCTTCAGCTGCCATAAGCATTGTCTTTACTAAAAAACGTAATGTTGGCTTCTTTTGAAATCATGGCCTTTAATAAAAAAGCATGAGTTTACACAGAACTGTGGGCTGCCAAAGGACAATAGTCTGCTGCTGTTTTTCAGACATAAGCGCACACCCCAAAACTCGTGTGCAGTCTACATCCATGTGAGGGACACTGATTCTGGAACAAAAAAAATTGTCACAGTGACCTTCTCTCTCTAATGCCACTCAAGGATGGACATTATCCAGAAGTTTTCATTAGAGTAGGACTCCATGGTGCCATTATTGTCCCACTGTTATTCAACTGGTTTTCCACAATGGACCAACTACGTGCATCCAATATGCAAGCTGAATTTAGTTCTTGCTTTACAGGTTAAGGATATCTGACATTTAATACTGTATTATTCTAAAAACATACATCTCAGTATACTTCTTGTTTCGCAGGCATGTAAATTGCCACCTCTGAGCCCTGAAAGCTTCAACTATAAAGAGAGAGGAACACACCTCCATGTAATGTAGGCCTAAAATATACTCAAAAAAAATCCCCAATGCTTTCCCTTAAAGGAAGATCCATTTATCTTGTCGATTTTCAATTTCTGGATAATTTCTGCATAATTCAGCTCTTTTTAAACCTCATATTGCTTCTCTGCTTGTAAAGCTAACTTTCCAGTGCATTACTGTATTCAGTCTGCAAAGCGCCTAAAATAACAAGTCTCCAGGACAAACCCAGAGCTGGATTCTATCACAGCTGCTGTGCCTCAGGCAGCACAACCAACATCAGGCAGTAGCACAGACAGGCAAGCAGGAGATGCTCAAAGGGGCCTTTTTCTTCATTACATCCCAGGCTAGATGAGCAACCTTTTTTCATTTACAGGGGTGAAAAATGAGCCATAACAAAGAAACAGTATTAATATCCAGAAAAGCATAAGCAAATGTCCTCTTTCTCTCTGAAGTACTAGCTGCAGAATAAAATTTCTTTATGACTTTGCTTCTACCCATTTGACAGCCACATCCTCTTTTTGGGGACAAACAGGGCTTCATTTTGTGTGACTTAGTTTGTAGCTACTATTAGCTGAAGAACTCTGCTGCTATAATTAAAATTGATGATGCAGATTTTCAGAGCCTGTAGAGGGAGTACATGAGTACAACATCCTTCTGATGTGTTGATGGAGTGAAGGACTGGTAAATGGATATCTAGAATCTAGGAGGGCATTTCTCTCATTATTACAATTTAGGATGGTGACATTTTGACTGTAAGCTATTTAATAGTGTTTCTGTATTCATTAAGGGCAAAGTTCAACTTGGTGCAGACAGCTGGTGTATGGTCCTTTTATATAACACTTAAGCCTCGTGATGAGGCTCAGGGAGGAAGGGCAGCTGTGGGCAGACCAACTGTGCAGGAGAGCCTCTGGACCCTCTGTACATCAGAGGAAGTTTCAAAGGAGCCTCTGAATACGCTAGGTCAGACACATTATTAGGAAAGTCAAGGATACAACCAAAGATTCACCAATACCTGTATTTTGGAACCTAAGTAATCCACAAACAAGTTACCAAAATAAACTAAATTTCCCACAGACATTCATAAATATGAGTGGTTGTACTGAAGACTCAGAGTCCATCTGGGCAGTGCAGGACTGACTTTTCTTCACACTTTCCTGCAAGAGCCTGATTATTTGGGCTTTGTCTACAGACAAAGAAATTTGATTCCAAATACAAAAAGAGAAAGTGCTCTAATGTATGTGTCCAGAGGTTGTGTTACCGCTGGGGCAATTAACCAAATGTTACGCTTTAGTTTTATTAAAACCAAAATTCACATAGGAATTAAATTACTATTTTAAATCCTTCCTTTGTGTTGTTCCTGTGAAAAACATCTAACGATGTTATAAGTATGAATTCTTTAAATTTCATTTTCCCTACCTTACTATTTCCTCTGGATAGCAATTGTTAATAGTGTTGATATATTCCTGAAGAAGTGACCCAGGTTCTGCTTTTATTTCCTGAACCTTTTTAAGTCCACCAGTTGTTACAAAGAGACGACGTGCTTTACTGTCATGTGGTAACACCTACACACAGAATAGTACATTAAAAAAAATCTTTTGAGCGAATCTGTATGCCACTAGGCTCAAATATTGCTTATTTTTTTTAAATTCAGATGACAGATAAAATGGAAAATCAGAGAAACAAAATCTGGAATGACTACTGTATTATAACACCCCATTGTATAGAGAAAAAACCCCATAAAACAGCCTTTTGTGACTATAACATAATTTAACATATACTTGAATACATAACATATATAAAATAATGAATTTAATATTTATCCTTACATAAATAATATTTGTTGTATTATTCCTACAGAGACAATAAGATTGCGGAGAATAAATAGATAATAAAACCAGAAGACTAACATGGAGTAACAACAGCATCTGTTCCACTTAAACCAAGTTATTCAGGTCTTTTATGTCAATTCCCACAGTTTAATTGTAGAGCTGAATTTTATATCATTATAATGATCTAGTATAGATTAGTGCATGCAAACAATACTGAGAATTGTTGCAAGTGAACAATACAGCCTTGAAGCATTACATGCTACTATTAAATTCCTAGATATTAAAATCCTTTAACACACTGTGTAGCCATGGAAGCCTTTTACAAACACACACACAAAGCAAAAACGTGAAGTTTCTGCAGCCAAAGGGGATGAGAAGCAGAAATGATCAGACAATAACATTCTGTGCTCCCTGAGTGATGCCAATACGCAGCTCTGTCCAGAGGACTGGAGGGAGGGAGAGACGGAGGGATGAAGGGAGGGAGGTGGGGGCTGGGCCAGGCGAGGGAGAATGACAGCATGTAGTCCATAGGCCCATAGGGCAGCAATATTATTTAAAAAAAAAAAAAAAAGAGAGAGAGAGAAAGACAGAAAGATAATGCAAGATGTCAGCTGCATCTACAGCAAAACCAGATGCGTTTAAAACCAACTCTGAGAGTTACAGATTATCAGGGCAAAAGCATTTTGTAAGCTTCCACACTGGTCAGACATTAAGCCATAAATATGACTGTATTTCAGTCTAAAACAAGAGCCTCAAATGAGGAAGAGAGTGCCTAAAATGATGAAGAAAAAGAACAAGATTTCTTCCACGCATACAGGCAAACAACCTTCATTTCTGTGGTCCCTCCAGGCTGTACGAAATCAACAGACAGGTAAAGAAAAAGCAGGAGAGCACAGAGACTTCTCTCTATTATATGCTCCACAGAAGTGTCAGGAACAACTGAGATCTTTTCGTTGTGGGAACTGAACAGACGTCTGTTTTCACATATCTCCCACAACAAGAACTGCCAAGGAGGAACTAGCAAGGAGACAGGATATGGCCCTTTCCCTGCCTTCCTCCTCCACACTGCGATTTCCAGGCTGGATAAGACAACAGAAAACTCTCTTGGAAGGGGCCCTAAAGAGAGAGAGAGCACCTCTGAGACACAGTCCCTTCCCCCAGTCCAACCTGAGACAGCACAGAATTGCACAAACCCTGAAAATGCTAATGCTAAAATGTATAGTCCAGCACAAAAAACAAATAGCACCCCATTTTGAAGCACAGCTTGAAAATGAGGCTTTTACTGTGCTATAAACAAGCCTTCAGAAGTAATACACCACAGCTCTAAGAATAGGAAATTCCCAAGCTATGGTACAGGAAAGAAAAATGCTATTACTACAGAGAACTTAATTTTAAAAGTATACTTCAGAAGAGCAAATGCCAGACAAGTATAGTTTAATAATGTATAGGCAAAGGAGAAAAACGAAACAAAATATCAGCTGATATGAAGGACACAAAGCCGTTTCAATAGCAAGCAATGTTCAAATATACACTGGATAACCAATTGCTATGCACTTGGCTCATTAATAGCTCCAGTCAGCATGGAGAAGAAAAAGGGACGGGATTCTGTGCAAACCTCCAATCTTTGTACAGAATTAGCAAGAAGACAGGACAAATTAAACTGTGGCAACATAATCAGGAATCTGCATTACCAACAGCAGGGCTTCCAGACCTGTCATAACCAGAACTGAGTACCAAGAGTGTTTTACTTGACCATTTCCACAAAGAAATCTCAGCAACGGAGCTTGGTATACCCTGCTAACAGGTTACACTGCAGAGTATTGCACACAACATAGTCCCTAGTTGAATGGGATTCCCAACACGCACTGAATATGACAGACACTGCAAATCTCCCAATTAGTTAGCAATTACTTACAAATTTTAAATATTTTGATTAAATTGTATGGCTTTTACATGCTGCTTTCAAATCAACAATGTAATTAACAACTAACTTTCAAAATTTTGAGAGAGATGAGAAAAGATTTGTAATTTTTACACTTATTTGAGACTGAAAATTAATCAGGATAAAAGGAGTGAAGCCTTTATAGTATTGTAAAATACCTGACTTAAGTCACTCCTGTACAGACAGCTTGTACTTTATCTAAAACAGATGTGACTGGGATTTATGTGATACATTGGCTCAGAGAAAATATTTGCACGTGAGTTAATATTCCACTTAATCTCAAGAGGCAAGGAAGAAAAAAACACCTTGCTTATAAGAAACTGTTTTCCCAGTCTTAGGATGAATTATGGCAGATTCCAAATGAAACAGTATCCAGCTGTATCAGACAAAAGAACAGGATCCAAACTGCTTTTGAAGGGAATGCTTGAGGATCCTGAGAAAACAATAACACCTTTAGAGCGAATACTTCTTTGGAAAGATAGGTTCCTTGCTAAATGGGAAACAATTAACAAATTACTCACCAAGCAGAGCCTTTTCTTACCTTACTAAACTGCCCAATAATATGCTTCAAAATATTGGGAGGGGCCTCATGAAGCAATGGTTCAAGTGCTGGAAGATATGTGCATTTCTGAAGAATGTTCTTTAAGGCTTTCTTAGTCTATGGAAATGCAAAATAAAATTTCTCTAGTAGGACATCAACAAGAATTCATAAATATCCCTGAAGTCTGATCAAAAAAGCAAATTGATCAGAATTTTCAATGAGCAATTTCTGAATAGAAACTATGATATCTATCAGATCACTTAATGAAGAATCAATTTTCTACTTAGATTTATTAAACCTCAAAACCTACAGTGCATCATATTCTTATTATGTTATCTGCGGTCAAAGTAATGGCAATTTTCCTTTGACTATAATGAAAGCTGGAGTAGACCCTTTAGGTAAATTGAAGTACTCTAATATAATAAGAAAGTTAAATCAAAACACATTTTAAAAGATTGTATTTTAGAAGTGGCTTACTAGGAGATGCTACTGGTCTGGGATAGCAAAGTGCAGTACTGTCCAGGCAGGGGGGAAAAGACAGAGTGAAACAATTGTGCATTGGTGCATATTTCTGAAAACAAACTCAGTGTTGACCGATACAAGCAGTAGTGACCTTCTTGGGCAAGATTACAGGTACAGCTAATCTGGCTTCAGTATTTTTGGGACCACTAGAAATCACTACATAAAAGTTACATTACAGATCTGGAATGAGGTATTTCAGTGGAATGTGCAGAAGCATAGTGCCACATGGGAGATCATATCCTGTCCTATTATACTCTTCAGCTGGTTCACTTACTGTTGCTCAAAAGCACACTTTACTAAACTGCAACTCTACTAGCTCCCACACAAGGAAAGGCCCTAAACATGGGCAGTTGCATGTTTTAAAGAGCAGAGCCTTGATTAGCTGTTACAGTTTTATTATAATAATAAAAATGTAGGCAAAATTACTACAAGGACTGCAGTATTTTCTACAAGAGCTTATACTTGCAAAAGAAGAAGCAGATAATTAGAAACGAGTAATAGGAAATTACAAGATTATGGGTCTATGCAACTCTGATCTAAATTGAGATAAAAATAAGGGATTAGACTGCAGTAGCTGCAGCATATGATTTGGTATACACCATATGCACATGCACTAGGACCAGCCAGTCCCCTAATAAATGACCCACCCTTCAGACATCCTGTACCCAGGAAAGCTGTGACTTGATGAGCATCAATAAAAACACATATGATTCAGTAGTTTTTAAGCACTTAAACCTCTTGATTACAATTAATATACCATACTGAAAATGCTACTAATATACTTGCTTTCATTTTAAGATCTTCTGAGCTGCGTGTGTCCACATAGATATCGAGCAGTGTGGGCAGCACGTTTGCTACTGCAACATGACGTGCATGCTCCGCAGTATGTCTTCCAATCTGTCCCAAGGCCCAAGCAGCTGCTGCCTTAATATGATCTTCATGTTCTTCTATCAAGCAGACACACAGTGGTGGTATTCCCTGTAGCATTAATCAAAAGCACAACCTTTACAAATGTAGACCAGGGAATGGCAATGCGAAACAGATACAGATAGTTAAAAAATGCTTCTCTGTTTACACCCTTCTTCTAAAAAAGCGGTAAGAGAATGCATGCTAGCAGTGTCATATTTTTACATCATCATGATCAGCAAGAATTTTTAATAAATCTCAATAAATACAGTTAAAGAGAAACAGATTCAGTGTTCTAAGTCAGAAGGCAATTGGAAAAACATGCAAATTTAAGGTATAAAAGAATACACAACATAATTCAGACTATACTAGTAAAAGTTGCGGGTTTGTCAGACTGAAAATAAAAGAACTTGAGTACTTAAGATTCTATTAAATCAGTTTAAGACCAGAAGGGCTCAATCACTGAGTCTTTCTCTTTTTTTTATCCACAGCACTAAATTTCAACTTATCAACCTCTTGATTGATACTGGACTGGAGTCCAGTAGCTCAAGTTCGACTCATCCAATCACTTCCTGAAAGGTTTCAACTCTTGATTTGCACACATCAAGAGATGGAGATCTCACATCCAGCTGTTACTAAAGTTGTTCTAGTTCAGGGTCTTTATACTTTCACAACAACTACTTAGCAGCTGGTATTGTATGCCAAATCATTCCAACTGGAAACATTTCATGCTACTTTAAGTAAAGCAAGGCTACTAAACCTCTATCCAGAAAACGTTTTTCTCCATCGCATGAATCCCTCTTTAGTCTTTTCTGCAGAGTTTTCTGCTTTGTTGTTGCTTTTTTTTTCCCAAGACCCTTTTCAAATACAGACAGTGGAACTATATATATTACTACTACAGATAGATTAACTTCTCTTTTCCAATAATGCTTCATCTTCTACTCTTTCATATCACAAAGGACTAAATTGTTGTGGGTTTTTTTGCAATTGCATTACAGCAGAAGACCACCATGAAGTGTTTGTCCAGTATGATCCCAAAAATCATTGTTCAAAATTCATCCTTTTCAGGTTAGAGTACCATGGAATGGAGCTTTACATCATAACATCATCAGCGTCTAACTGCACGTGGTTATGCCACAGTGCATTTCTTTCAAATGGCTCCAGTTTACCAAGCCCTATCCTCAGCACTGTGTACTGCTCCACAAGCTTAGTTTCCCCTGAAGCAGTTTTTTTTAATGGGTTTTGGGTTTATTCAGGTTTATTATAATTTCTTTTGTGGAACATTCATTAACATATTTAATTTCATCAAAGTTTGCCAAGATCCCTACAACGGCTTTCACGGAAGTTCCATTCAGTTATGATAGGAATCATTATTACTCTTCAAAAATTTAACACTTAGGGGCTTCCTCTAGAACTTAATCCTGGTTTCATCCCACTTAAAACACTCAACAGCAGGAGCATATTTGCTCTAGGCATCCCTGAAAGGGGAAAGACAGACACATCCAGAGAAGAAGGGCCTCCAGAGAGGGCAAGAAAAAAAGCATCTATTTCTTTAGTTTTAAAATACAGAGGAGCATTTTTTTGATCACTCCTACTTTCCCTGCATACTATATTATGTTATGTTGTAGCAACTTGCATTTTTCAACTCGCATTTCTACTAGAAAACATTTCTGTTCCTCTGTTTATATTGTTTTGTTGTTTCCACTCACACAGTATGTTTTAAATGACTGACATAGTGTGAAAACGGGTCAAAAATGTTAGTGAAATTACTTCCTTCCATCTGTCATTAGTTAGCATTATTCACATCAGACTACAATGCCAGGCACTAATTTCACCTATTGCAAATATTGCAAATTCTCCCTCTTCTATATCATTGCCCAGCAGAATTTATTTAAACCTGAAAATGTATAACTTTACTCATTTGAAATGTCACTTGCACAACTGAATCAAACCACACTACATTAGAAACTGAGGTCTTTTCAAGCCTGAAGACTGCTCTGCTCTAGCAGCACTAGCAGAGCCATGCTAGTACAATGAAGAACATGCCATTAAACGTAGTTGTTTCAAAGAAGGTTCTGATGTAGCCACAAATATACATTTTAAGAGGAAGCAGACTATAGAAATTCAGTGACTTATTTTCTGTACCCATGCAATTGCACCACAGAAAAATCATGCACTGTAATACCAACTAATCCAGGATATTTTGTAAAAGGTTCAACACCATAAAGACACCCTTTTATCAGGTTACCACATAATTTCAGTCACAGCAAGCAGCAATACTGGGAGAAAGAGCATTCATCAAGAGCAAGTACATAATCCTGTCACAAAATACACTCTCTGCCTATGTTAATTTGTATCTGTACCAGAGAATACTGCTGAGGAACCATACAAAGACAACAAAGTGATAGCTAACCTTGGAGACAATCACTGCCATTGACAGGTTCTCCGAATGAGCCGCCACATAACCAAGTGTCATGATGCCAGGCAGTCTGACAGTCCCTCTGCAGCTGCCAATACAATCAATCACAGCGGCAACTCCGCCTGAATTTACTATAAACTGTGAAAGCTGAAAAGACAAACAAAAGAGATTAGATACTATGAAGTATCAACAGGCATAAAGTACTACCTCAGAGAAGTCTTTTACTGTATTGCTGCTGATTTACAAAATAAAGATAGAATAAGAGCAATGTATCGTACAGACTGTTGGCAACTAAGTGCAGCATGAAGTTTTCAGCAATGAAGCAAATTTGCTCCTCTGTTTTTGAGTGACTTTACTGCAAGGAAATCAGGGTTCTGAACTCTTAATTCTGTATAGCATGGAATGATGTATTCTCAACTCTATCATCACACACCAGAGAAACATGGAAATGACAGCCTATCACATGAATGATCTTGAAGATGCACCTACTGAGCCAGATACTGTTTCATCCTAGTGCCCCCTCATTCCCAAGCTAACATCCTATGTTCTGTGCAGTGACAGAGGAAAAGGCCCATTCCTCCTCTCACCTGCATTCTAAATTACCTCAGTGGCATAAAATCCTTTGTGGATCCTCACATTGAGGCATGAAGCCAAGGACAACTATTCTGCATGTGCAAAACCGACTTGGGCTGCACCACTCTGCCATGTTAGCATGCTCTGAGGGAAGTGTCCAGGGAACACACCTGATGGGCAACGGAGTCTGCCCCAGAATGTCAAATTACATGATACTTATAATATAAGTAATTACAATATAATTACTTATAAATGATAATCAAGCTATGCAACACGGGTTTTTTCCAAAAGGAAACTTCTCACATCACTTGAGGGACAGCAGTAGAAAATGTACAATATCAATAATGCATAGAAATTAAAATTATTTTTTATTATTATTATTATTATTATTTTCTTCCACATTTTTAGGCATATCCTATTCTCCCTACAGATTCCAAAGCAAAAGGAACATGTTCTTAAAAGTCAAAATTAAATGAACAAAACTGAGGCACGTGAATTCCCAATCCAGTTGTTTCCTATAAATATGAAATCCACCTTTGTCTTAGAGCCTTTAAAAGGGGATTGTTTTCTTCACGAAACAGCCAGATGAAGTTTCCAGTTATTACTTAGGAAAATCTGTTCACATGATTGTGAATTACAGCCAGTGGCAACCAAGTTCTACATCTGGACACAGCCATGTGCACCTGGATGTGCAGAGCTCCTGCCGTGTCCCTCAGCCCTCGCTCTAAGTCCCTCTGATGGTGACCTTCACATGAATTTTATACATATGCAGATAGAGAGCCGAGATCCAAAAGCCACGAGTCTCAAATGACACAGCCAAGTCCTCTAGAAATAACATTTGCCAGCCTGTCTCCGCTGCAACATGTGTTGCTCGAACAGAGCTGCCCAGAGATGGACAGACATCTCTGTCACTCTAAAGTCAGACATGGATTGTGACTTCCCATTGGGAGTCACCAAGGCACTTCCTACTGCTCCTTCAGAGAGCTGCTAGCATGGCCAGCTCCTCTTGCATGGAGGATCTGGTGCTAGCAGCTCTTCTGACTTTACCTGCAGCCCTGAGTTTGGTCTCTGGCTTCTGACTCTAGGGCCCCCTTTGATAATTATAATTTCTTCACTTTTTTGAGAAAGTGAAGTTGCATTGCCCATGAGGTACAGAGAGAAAGCAGGAAATGTGCCAAGACTGTAAACTTCTATCACCAGCTTAAAGAGTGGCAGGCTGAAAAAACTGCACAACATTCATGTTTAAACACTTCTCAGTTTTTAAGTTAGTATCATGATTTTGAAATTACTAGGCTCAGCATTAGTGTGTTCCACAAATACATGGCTTATATTTAATTCCAAAGTCATATTTAGAGCCTTTTAATTATCTCTGTGTTCTGGCAGATTAACATAGCTATAATTATATGGTTTTCCTATTTATTTTGAATTGACTTTGCCAAACATCCCCACCTTCCTATGGGCAAAAGCACTGTAAATGCTCTAACTCAAATTACAAACTCAAGTTACCATCAGGTTAATAATAAATAAGAGAATTTTTGACCTTTGCTGTCATTGGAAAAATAATTAAAATGTGATCCCAGCACCCCTGAAGATTTTTAAAAAGACACGCACCATCTATTGTTGCTAAAGGACGATCTTGCGTTTTATTAGCTGGTATCATGACCTCTGTGAGGCTTTTCTCATAATATTTTTAATATCTAGGACTGACAGTACTGTCAGCCAAGAACTCCCTCTCTGTGCTGATATCTCATAGAATGAAGTATCTAGGTATACATTTTATGATTCCCAGTTTCCTAACCCAATTCATATTCAATACACATCTCATAATATCAGCAAGCATTTCCATATTTTCCAATGAACATGCCAAACAGCTATTTGCCCTCCCTTTCGAAAAGCAAATGACAGAATAATCCTGTATTTTATTTAAAGTGTAAAATCTAATGATATGACCTTGTATTTGCATTTTCAAGGTTTTACCTCAGGCGTATGCTTTGCTATCTCTCTAATTAAAGTTGCACCATTTTTCTTGACATATTCATCTGAGTCCTTCAGGCATGTGAGCACAACTGGGAAAATTTCTGCTTCAACCACCAACTCTGCAAGATCCACTGAATGCTTTGCTATTTGGCTTAGAGCTGACAGCACCTGACGCTAGTAAATAAAAATTGTTATAAAATCAATAGTATACCAACATCCCACAACACACACTCCCCCTGCATACAAAAATCTATTGCAACAAGGAAAACAAAGAAGGATACGGAAAACAATTACAGCTATTTTACAATTCACTGAGTCAATTCATGCACAAATATAATGGCACAGAACATTCGCTGGTTCCTGAATAAAAGTTTCTCTTTTGTTTTATCCCATTCAAGCTTGTATGTATTAAAAAAGAAAATATACATACACACAATTTAAAACTGTAATTTAAAATTTAGTAAAATCTATAGAAAGTGTTTTTATTTGCATAAATTGGATCTGGCAGATCTTATATTAAGAAATTTTTGTGGCATTTTTATGTTGTCTTCTGTTTGTTAGAGCAAGACAGAAAATTTACAATAAGAAACAATTTCTTTGACAATTAAATGCTAGTGATTAAACCTTTGACAACAGCTATTCACATCAGATAGTACATCCTAAAATACAATAATAAGCTCACTATTAACTGGCTTATCGTATAATCTTTAGTATGCAAAACCTTTTTTGTAACTGAAATGTGCCAATTTTATCTATTAAAAGTATCTGTTGCATTCTTCATATACTACATATTTCTTCAAGAACCCCATACTACTCACTTTAAAGATTAGTTTAGCTGTTCCTCACAGAGATGCAGTTTTTAATCCAGTAGCTAAATTGGTAACTATGTTCAGAACTCTTTGTCACTAACTACATAGTTACATTTTGTTAATACCCAAACCCAGAGCTTCTAAATAAACATCTATGTCTTTGATTCAATCTCAAGTAATGACTGGTATAATGGAGATTAAAAAAAAATCAAATGTACCTTCAGTTTAGCATCAGGGTTCGGGATCATCTGAGCTAAGTGAGCGATAGCTCCTGCATCCACTACTGTCTGTGCTAACTCTGGAGAATGCTTTGAAATATCACTGAGAGTTGAAGCAGCAATCCTTTTCAAAGCAATTTCTGGCTCCTGGATACAGAGCACTAAAAGAGGAACAGCGCCTGCATCCACCACAGCTTGTGACAGTTCTGTAGGTCCAAGGAAAGTAATTAAGTGAGTATGGGTGACTGACCCTTGTGCAAGCCATTTTTCACCCTGACAGATACAGCAAAGGAAAAAGGGGAGGGTGTAGTTCACTGTCTCGACATCTGCATTTCAAATCAGCCCTCCTGGTTTCATAAACCGTGTGGACCAATCCACAACTGAAAAGAATGCAGGTCAATAGATGGACCCCCATTTACATGCACACATTTGAGGTAGATTAGGCTGAAATGGTTTGTTATTCTGTTTTCTTTTTCTTTTTTTAAAGTAAGCAGATGTCAGCTGTTTAAACCCTGGCTATTCTACACTGATCAATAGGAAAGCATTTTATGCATGGCTAACAACAACACAGAAAGCCAAAGTACCAAAATTTTACCAACCAGCTAATTAGAGAGCATTTTACCCTCTCTAAATGATAAGCAGATATTAGCATAGATCAAATGCCAAAAACAAAAATACAAAAAACATACATAAAAGATTTATCTTACATGAAAGGTGGGAAAAATTGAACTTGCTGATCAAAACTAGTCTTTGCTACCATACATGGGATGAGACAGAATTTATACTTTCATGACAAGAAAATGTTATCATACACAATTAGACAAATGAGAAATATCATCAGTGATATAGTGTGTCTGAGATTAGCACCATATCCTTAACTAACTGCACCTTAAACAAGCAAACAAACAAAAAAAAATCTGGACATGAGATTAGTTGACATGGACAAAAATTACACTATTAGAAATTCATTAGCTCTCTCTGTGTATGCAGCATTAATCACAGTCCTAAAATGAGAATTACTGGATATCAGAAGCAAAATTTATATTATAACCAAGCTGTGCTATTTTAAAATAGTGTTGGAAAAGTGGTAAAAACCATAGAGGATTCAGTAATCTATTAGGTTCTTCGTTCAGTTTTGCTACACCTTATTATGCATATCCATTATTATCTTTAACATTTATCTTGACTTACAGTACCATGGCAACATATGGCTGTTGTATTTCAAGACTCTAACTTAGCTTTTGATTTATAGTCCATCCATAAAGAGATTTTCATACTAAGAAAAATACAGCATACTTCATTAAATATACATAGACTAATATAGTTTTTCATGAAATCTGTAATTCATGTTATTACATTGTTAATGTCCAAATAATGTTACAGACCAGATTTGTTTTCAATTAGTGAGTTATAGCCACACACTGCAATACATGTGATAAGTCAAATATTTACACTGTATGTTATTTTGTGATACAATATTTTAAAGAAAATATAAATATTACATCAAAAAAATTAAATAATGCAGTAATTTTTAAACTAATACAATACCCTGAAATTAGCATAGTTAGCTCGAGCATGGTGCTAATAATGGCACAGTTGTGGGTTCAACCCCTGTACAGGCCATTTACTTGAAAGTTGGACTTGATGATCCTTGTGGGTTCCTTCCAATTCAGAGCATTCTGTGAATCTGTAAAATTAGCTCTACAAAGTTCATTTTTCAAATAACTATTTGACTGAAAATGTAGCACGTGCATCCTCAAAACAAACACAGATCATAAGATTTCAACAAAACTCAAATGCTGTATCTTCAGTTTTACAAATTTGAAGTGAAATGTACCTGAAATGTATGTAAAAACAAATCTGAAAAAGAGATAATAAATATAAGTGGTATAAGCTACAGTCAGCTTTTTGTGGAAAAAGCCATGCTCAGTTTCTTCAGATTGTGTTTTGCTGCTGTACACTGACCAAGTGGAATAAATGGTGACCTACTGACCAACAGTCCAGATTAACCCATCTGATGGTGCCTCAGAACTTCAGACCAACCAGCTCAATTGGCCACAATCTGCTGGGAAATGCTAACACCAAGAATCTGATGTCCAGAGGGACACGGTGCTAGAAGAATGGGTTTCTTTGATGTCTTATGAGCTAAAATCATGAAGTCCAAGCAGGGAGAGAAAGAGCAATACTTTCAGGTCACAGCTACACTCAGGCATGCAAAAGTAACCATAAAAGTTATTTCAAAAGAGCAAACTAAATCTGATTCAATTTAGATCAGCTCTTGCAGTTAGAAGTCTGATATAATTTAAATACTGATGGTTACTGTTGGTCATGGGTAATTACATGGTTTTTCTTCCAGTGGTGTTTATAAGGTTCATGGCTAATAACTTACCACATGGAGGGCTGGACCATGTGTCAAGACAGACAAGTCGTAAATGGACTGTCAGAAAACCAGAAAAGCTTAGGCAGGGAAGAAAGGAAATACAGTATTTCCCATCATCTTTCCCTGCAAATTCAGCCTAAAATTACAATTCTAAGTATTAATGATTCTATTATAAATGGTAATTCTTTTTTTTTTTTCCTCAAGAAAAGGATCAATTAATTGTCCTACTTGGTAGAACATATTTAATGTAGATTAAAGGGCAAAGACAAGACCCATAGCTGCAGAGGAGGAAGACAGCAGAGAAAAGCTAATAGACGAACCTCATTTAATTCCATGGAAGGTTATAAAAACCACAGGCTTGGAACTCACATTGGGGTACAACTCAAGGAACTTGTCTGAGTACTTGATGATGAAGCTGACCTTCTCCCTACATGAGTGGAAGTAGGAAATCTAACGCCGTGTGTTCAGAGACAAGAGAGCTATGGCTCAAAACTGACCATAAATTAATTGCTTTCACCCAGATCTACATGAGGAAGATTTTACCAAGTAGAGATATTGCAGACAAGACTCAAACGAATGTAGAAGAAAGACTAATAAAGACCGATTTTGGAGTCTGAGATGCCACCAGTTCAACTAGAAGTTGTACTAGAATTTTGAGCTGGTTTATACAAAAGTACTCATCAGGGATGAAGAAATTAATTCTAAGTTGAAGCCTCATCACAAGTTTATGTGATCAGGAAGAGTAGAAAGCCAACAAAGTGGAGTCAAGATCCTACCTACATACCCACTGAAAACAACAGGGAGTCTTACAGGATTATTCTAAATTAGTTTAAGATGTTAAAAAAACCCACTAACATTAACATGTTGGCAATAATAGTATGGATTTTAAAAAAATCAGATGAGGGAAAAAAGATGAAGGTGAGAAAGTGAACATGCAGGTTTGTCACCAGAGAAAGAAAATCAGCTCAATATTATATTGACAATATACAATATTACAGCCACATAGTAGAGCAGCAGCAAAACCCCCAGTTGGAAGGAAATGCAAGTTTCAGTTCAGACCAGAGTTCTCAAACAGACCTTGCTGTGGTAGCAGGTGCATCCACAGGAAACAACAGGTTTTGACCAAAACAACCACCAATACTGTATTTTTCTGAGGACTGTGTGATCATGTTATGGCCACATAGAAAAACTCTAATTCCCACAAGTAGTCCAAAGGCTGCACTTCAAAATCAGAGGTTTATGCAGGCCACTACAACCACAGTGCTAAAGATTCCACTGAAACCCGTAGGAAAACGTTTCACCATGAGGATGGAGGTTAGACTCAAGTCACTGAAGAGCTGAGGAACCTGTTCTAGTAGCTGATGCTGCTTTGAGCAGGAAGCTGGATTAGTCATCTCCCAAGGTCCCTTCCAAGCTGAGCTATGACCCACTGTACAACAGAAAACGAGCAAAACTCTGTTCTTAGCAATATGCTTCAGTATAAACGGCGTTGTTTATTTTTGTTTTCCTATCAAGTTACAATATACTGAAGCAGGTATGAGACAATTAATAAATTACACCTTTAATGTAGACAAAGAAAATGGAAAGCCAAATTATTTGCATACTTCAAAGAAAAGAATTTTGCATTTTAAAAGTAACTGAATATGGTGTAAGTAAAATGTTACAAAATATTTTTCATGGACTTGATGGTATTTATGGTATTTGAAACACTCTACACTTCTGTTTAAACACAAATAGTAGAAATAATGAATGGCAAAATCACAGCACACAAATTTGTACATTTTGAAGTAAGATCAGTATCTGAAATAAGGCTCGAAGGAAAAGAAAGAGTAGAACTGCAAGAGCGGCTCCTAAATTTTGGAACCTGACCTGGCAAGATTTCTAGTGTTTTGAAGCCTCATGAGACATTTGTCTCGACCTAAAATTTCACAGGCCTTCTGGAGACATCTGTTCACATAAGAACTGCTTTTTAAGAGATTTTTATATGAAGTCAATACAGAACTTGCTAACCAGAGAATGTTTTCATCAGAGGGGGGAAAAAAAAAGCCTCAATTTCTCAAAATAGAAGCCTTTTCATGGGAATATATACTGCAGTTCTTAAGACAGTAGCTTTACTAGGTCATGGATGCAATTTCTGATTAAAAGCAGAGAGGGAGACCCTCACCACTGCAGTTATCACTGAATGCTGAGTGCCTTTGATTGCACTCACAAGAACAGAGGTTCACATCCAGCCGAAAACAGATCAGGACTTTAACCTCAGACATATGCCCTAATTATTGAACTTTACTTGCTGGGGCAAACAAATCTCCCTACTCGCCAATCTTTTCAGGAGAGAGAAAAAGTCTTGTCTTAATATTGTCCCAGTTCGGAACTGCAACAATTTTTGAAACTGAAAAACCTTTTGTGGCTGGGGAAAACCATTTCACACCCAACTCTACTTGTAAAGTTAAAGCTGCATTATGTGTCCACAGACAGCCAATGACAGAAAATCATAACAGCCAGATTTGGTCAACAGGAGCATGTCAGTCTAATCCAGAGTTTCATGACCAGTAAACACCAGCTATTGATAAGAAAAAGTCTCTGTATCCCATTTCTCTATCTCTGTATCTCATCTCCAACAATATCCTGTTGCACAGGCATGCTTGTAGCAGTGTAAGAAACATATCATGCACAGTATAACTCCTGTACTTTCAATAATCATTTTAGAGACATCCTGTGACTGTGTTATAGAGGCAGGTAAATCCCCTAAATTGGCTGTAGCTGGGCAATTTTTTCAGGGATCTTTTGGTGGGTTTTTGTGGGCATTTGGGGGTTTTTTTACTGATAACATCTAGTGATCTGTCTATGTCCTGATGCTTGCAGCTTGGTAGCATTCACAATTTCAACCTAATTTCTTGGGATGCTGTTTTTAGTGTCATTGTAAATTGACATAAGGTATGCACCCATTCACCATCAGTGAATAAATTATTCATAACCATGGAATAAAAATTTGTACAAGGAATTTGTTGTCTTCAATATCCCCACCTCACCTCCATCTTTGCAGACAATGCTGTCACAGAGTGAACTGGATCACCCTAAAGCTCAGTCAGTGTTCATGCAGTGAATAGCATGAAGGGCAATTGAAGTGAGTCAATATTGATTTACTGACACGACATAACAAAACTGCAGAAACGTTTATGTTAAGAGTAACACACACACACAACACAGATTTATACAAATGAATGTTTTTGATATTTAGATAAATATCTTTCATATGAAACAAATAATTATTTTCCACCAAGGGTGGAATTCAATCCTGATGACCAAAACATAAAAGATCTTTACCAGAGAGGTATCCCAAGAATTAATTTGTTCCCCAGAAAGTGCACTCTGTCAGAAAGGTGCTAACAACTTTGGAGACTGTCCCAGAAAACTAACTCTCTAAGTGGGAAGAGGGAATTCCCCATGCCTTCTCCAGTCCAACATTCTGTATAAATTAAAAAACAAAGAAAATCACTTCCAAAACCAGTCTATGTACATTTTAAAGCAAAACCCAAATATAAAACCATGATTTAATGTTATGATCCTAAAATCAATTTAAACAATACGAACACTAACCATTTCTACCACCCTTTCCAGCTAGCAGTTTCTTCCCTCAGTTCTTTCATTCACAGTCTAAACTTTTACTTGAACTATATAAATAGCTGGTAAAAGAACTATCAACCACGTGGATCAGCTTTTAAATAGGAACATGACACCACCAGTGAGTTATACAACTGCCTGTGAGACAGCAGTGAACTGCTCAATATTGGATTCCTAGGATCTATTCCTGACTCTCAGAGAGTAGTGTGGTCCACTGCCTAATGATAACATAGTCAGTGCAATAAATTTGGCCTATTTATCCTGCAGACACTGCTGTAAGCTGAATGAAACTGGCTTCTCCCTAAGCTTCTCCATTCAACTCTGTATGCAAAACAAGCAAAAGAAACTTGGTTTCGCAGTAACACTTACGCAGGATATAAAGATTTGGAAATCTCTTCATGAACAGGAATAAAGCAGAGTGTCCTTTCCAGGCCACAGGCCCAACACATCTCCTCTTAAAGCACCTCTCATAACTGCGCACTGCTGGTGTCAGGTATGCCAGTTTCCCACAAAAAGGTACAGCATTGTTGGAATGGTACAGTTACAGTAGGGTTTTATCACAAATTTAAAATTTTTTAACAGTAGAGAAGAAAAAGCACCTTGTTCTATTTACCAAAATAATGCAATTTATTATAATTATCACATAACATTAAGCTAAAAGATAACACACGTGAAACTTGTTACCTGGATTGTGTCGGGCAATATACCCAAATGCCCAAGATGCACCTTCTTTGACTCCAGGGTCAAAATCTTCCAAGCAAATCACCAGCATTTCCAGTGCTCCACACTGAACTATTGCCTGAGCTAGCTGTGGAGAATGTTTAGCAATTGCTCTTAGCACAAATGCAGCTGTTTTCTTGTAGTAACGCTAGACAAATCAGAAACAAACAAACTTTCACTAAGGTTAAGAAGTTCAAAGCATAATATAGTACAAACATGCCTAAATTAGACTTTTTTAGTAGCAGCAGTATCTCATACAGATCTAAATGAGGACCACTAGACATCACACAAACAATGAACCTACAGTTCTTTGGGACAGCTCATGATATAAAATCTGCAGTAAGTGCATAAACAAACAGAAAAAATGAGAGAGATAAGAGGATATGGGAAAAAGATAGTAGTCTAGGTAAGTCTGTTTACGTGAGTAGTGAACAACAAGAGCTGCAAAAACAATAACTCTTAACATATTTAACCACATTACACAGGTTATGCAGGGCTAGCTCCTAAAACAATTCCACCCATCTGTAACACTTGCAAGGTTTTACACTGTCTAATATAGATACCCTCACAACATCTCTACGAGAAAACATTACTTACATTTGCAAACAGGAAACTGAGACAGAGAGAATTAGATCCAATAAAAGAGTTCAGGATCTGAATTCTGAAATGCCTAAATATTGCCTGAAACCCACAGCTAGGATACTGAAAACCCATCCCACCAATGTCCAGTACTGAATAACTGTCCATTTTGACCAAGCAGCCTGCAATTTTACTCCTGCATGTGTCCAGAAAAAGCTCACTTTGAACAGGACTAAGCACCTTGGCCCTTCCGTCATATGAGCAAGTGAAGTCTAAGCTCAATTCTACCCATCTCCCTCAGTGCTGGACTAAATACATGTTTTCAGCATGTCTATATAATACATGACACTGGACACATCATGGGGTTCCCATGTAAACTGCAGCAGTGATTTCTAAAAGCACAGTTAAGCCTTCCCTCAAAAAGTCTCATTTCAGTCTCCTCCTGCAGTTTTATAATCCCCATTAGGATATGGAAGCTGAAGATTAAGCTTCTTCTACTGCCTTACATTTCCAAAATCCAGAGTGCACTTAAAGTACTCTGTCCAGAAAAAACCATGTTGTGAGAAAGACAGTTCCCCTCCTTCATGAAGGACAAGATTCATGGGGACACAAGTAACCTGCTGCTATGTCTGTGTGCCTGGAGAACGCCCTCCAGCCTGGGCATTGACAGATCACCCCTGTGGACAAGCTCTAGAGGGCTCTCTCTCTGTATGCCAGCTGGCTTTGATCTCATCCCAAGACGCTTGATTCTCCCCTGCTCTGCACAGGGAGCCTAGGCACTTTACAGTGCTAGTCCTACTGTCAAGGTACCCAAAATTTAAACAACGCAAAGCCCACATCCCTTCTGGATCAAGTCCAGAAAAACAAAGAACCACGTGAGTGCTTTTGTGCATCCTGTAAGGTACCCAAACACCTTCAAAAGCCTGATCTAAAGCACTAAGGTATGACAGTAGAGCAGTACCTGCAATGGCCCCCCCAGGAAATAAAATGTACGCAGGCCCACTCCCTGGCTCTAAAGGAAGGTGACACAGTATAACACACCCGTCCACCTAAACTCCTCTTTACTCAAAGCACAATGGCCTCATCTATGCTACTGGAAACTGTCCCTGCCTTGTGCTATCCCTTAAACCACATCGAAGCACTGTTGAGTAGCTTGATAGCTGGCATTGGCTAAAACCACATCAGAGAGCATGCTAACGATTAACAAGCCCAGTCATCCTACAGTGCTCCAACACATGCCCTTACCTTTCTTAGTCTACCAGCACTGATATAATTCCTTAATGTCCAGTCTTCTAAGTTAACACCTACAAGCGGGTACATTAAGCATAATTTACAAGCAAAGCCTTAAACCTCCTTTAGGGGGAAGAGAAGTTAAGGGAAACACTACAGACAAATGGTGAAATCCCTAGATAATGTAAGTTACTGTAAGTTTTGCTGAACTCGACAGAGCCAAGTTGTTTACATAAGTCTATGTCTGTACAAATATGGGTATGTTGTTTCTGTTAAGTAATTATGCTCCTGGCAAAGAGAAACACTTCTTTGTTTTCATTATTCAAAACACATTATTTACAAACAAACCATATCCACAGGCACAGTCAGAACACATCGTAAAACTGAGTTTTGCTCCACTTAATTGATAAAACATTGATCTGGGATGTTAGCCTGTGACTGTTCCCCATAAATCAGTAGAAATAGTATCCATTGTGTGCTCAAAGAGTCTCATCCTTAAATACAGATGCTGATACACTAAGAGTGAGTGGAACGGAAAACGTTTTTTCGCCTGTGGGAAGTGACAAACTGTCTGCTTTGCTTGCTAAACTCTGCATGAACTGGATGAGTTTCCTTCACCTGTCCTCAGTCACCAAGGCATAGTAGGCTTTCCACGACCTCACCCAAGTCTTGCTGCTGCTTCTCCTAAATACAGCTATCTCAGGGTACTCGAGCTAATTTAGTGAGGGTTTCAAGTTGTAGTAGGGGGTAGTTTCCAAACCAACAGAAGGTAGAGTTTCATTCCACATCTTCCCTTAAAAACAGAAATAAAATAACCAAAATGCTTATAACCTTCTCTAATTAAAATCTTTACTTTCTTTTCATACTATACCAGTACCTTGCCATCAAGGTTTTTCTTTAGCTTTTTCTTTTTCAATTGTAATTGTATAGGCAATGATTCTATATGCACAAAAAGTATGCAATGAGTACATTTACATCTTCGTTTTCCTCAAAAGATTGAAAATGAAAATATATCATTTTCCAAATTATATTTCCATTGAAAACCTAATTTTCCTAAATCAAAGGTGCAACCTAAGTATGGTTTTGATATCAGTGCACTTAACCCTTTAGCTGTCAGTTTCCAGCTGTTAGGAACCTTAGTTGAAAGTATTTCTGTTAATCTAGGTTAGCATCATTAGAAAAATCAAAGCTGAAAGAGACACAGAGCTTGAAGAAAAATGTGAGGAAGGGAGTGAAAGAGACCAACATTTATTTGCATTGCAATTGTGACTGTACTTTCTTTGGTTTTGACAAATATGAAGATGGAAACCTTTCAGTATATTTTCTTGTGTCAGAGGTTTGTTATTTCTCATGCTACAGATTTCCAAAAGCCTGTGTTTGGAGATATTAAGTATTTCATTACAGACGTTCAGGCTTTTTATATGTATTTTACAAGTGTCTGGTATTATTGACAAAACCTAGTCAATTATCACCACAGCTTCCAAACTGTCTCCTTTTTGAAGACGGGCCTTTTACAAAGCATCACGCAACACTTTAAAAACGTTACAGTGCAATGAATGTATTTCCTATAGTGCATTAAACAGCAATATGATATTTTAAAGTCAAGCTTATTTGAAGTCAGAGTTAGGCACACAGTACACAGCGATCTCTCAGGGGTTCAAACATACATGCTGCTCTGACTTCAGTACATTTAATGTCCTAATAGAATAACAGCAGATGCTGATACAGAAAGATTTCCCTTTCCCTGTTTAATAGTTTAAAAAAATATTACTTAAGAGAACAATCATGCCTTACATTCTCCTCAGGCAATGCACATATGAGCTGTGGAAGAATTCCTGCCCTCACGACTGCCTCTGCCAGGTCCATGTCATAATCAGCAAGCCTCCCAAGAGCCAAGGCAGTAGTCTGTCGAATACTTGGGACAACATCCAGCAAAAGAGGTCTCAGCAAACACACTACACCTGAGTTGCAGCAGGAAGAGAAAAGCTGATTTGGTAAGTGGAAGTTTTTCTAAACATCTGCCTTTACTCACAAAAAGCTATTAAATTACTCTTCCAGGTAATAAGAACATGTAGGAAATCCAGGTGTTCTGATGAAATGAAGTCGGCACTTGGATAGCGCTGCTGACATATAGCAATGTCTCTGCTCATTTTTCAGAGGTACAAAACAATTCTGAAATACAAAAACATCACATGTAGAAATAAAGTGTATTCAAATATCTATAAAATACGTCTTAAAATTTACACAAGAAAATAAGGTATATTCAAACATACATAAAATGCATGCCTTACTGTGTGCATGGGAAACTCTGTCTGGAGATTCTGGTGAGAAGACATTGTCATATCCCTCATTCATCATGCCAGAAGAAGCTCTACATTGAATTACTCCAAATTACATTTCATCTGTTGTAAGCAATGACTGATTTGAAGACCAATATCCATAACATATTACACTCCTGATAGAAGAGTTGTAGATTTTCTTATCATGTCATTATTTGTGATGTGTTTTCACTGATGAGTTCACAGTGTATCAGCTAAGCATAAAGAATGTGAAAGTAGCAGCAAGGGAAACTATAAGCATCTACAGACTGAATGACTGGATAACAAAATGGCAAGTGAAATGGAGCTCATGTAGGGAACCCAACTCCAACCTCCCATATGCAGTGATGGACCCCAAAGAGATTACTACCAACCAGGAGAAAGATCTCCATGTTAGAATGGACAGTTTCATAGAGATCCCAGCTCTTGCTCAGTAGTAGAGAAGAAACTTTACACACAGAAGTATACAGAGTGCCCAGGATTATTTGGAAAGGGGCAGAGGCTAAAGCAGGGGTCATCACTATCCTACATTTAATACCTTCCACTAGAACAGAACTGAAAAAGGTTCAGTGAAAGGGAGCAAGGATGATCAAAGATGACCAATATGTATGTGGAAGCTCTTCCTGTTAAACTAAGACTCTTCAGTAGGGATCGAAATGAGATCCAAATGGTTACATTAAAATTGTGATTTGTAAGGTCTGGGAAGGGAAAATTACTTGAGCTGTGATCCTGCAAATGTGCTGTCCCTGTAGCAGCCCGCTGCATGAACAAATACTTTGGAGCTTTATACCTCAGCCAGAAAGCAAAAGTCTCTGAAAATGGAGATGTGCTACAACAGAACACCAAACACTCAGAGCTGCAGGTATCTTCATATCAGCTCACTCACTCCTTTTCACTAAATATTTTTACAAATATAAAAATCTAGTTGAGTGACAGTGAAAGAAAGCAAGACTTCCATTCTCAAGGGCTCATATGGTTATTAGCACTGAACAAGGCCTTTTGGTGTGACAGTCCCACAACAGGGGGATCACTGCCTAATGGCAAGTAACAAACACCAGGTGTTCAACAGGCACTCCACGACAAGGAAAAGCTGAGGACCTCAGGGCAAGGAATAGTCCAAAGGGATGGAGGCTATAACAAGTTACACCTGTAGCATACTTCTTTCTCTAAAAAGAAAAAAAGTAAGTTGAGCAGCAGTAAAATTCTCACCTTTATTTTACATCAAAACCAAATTGTTCCCAGCAAGAAGAAAATAGCTGAATCATCTATACATGGCTCTGAAGGGGCTGGGAGGAGGACACACAAAAACTAACCATGGAGGCCATGCTATCCACTAACAAATTTGCAGGAAGGTCAATACCCCAGACAAAAGCTGCACTGTCGTGAGAGGTACAGCCTCCTGGCATGTTCATAAGACAAAATAACACAGGTTTCAGGGGTATACATAACAAAAGCAGAAAAGTAAACTGAACGTATGGAAACAGGTCTGCAATATAGCTGGGGCCTGCACACCCTTCTGCTAAAGCCACTAGGAGCTCAGAGGCCTCCTGTGTACCAAATGACAGAAGATAGATCCTCCAGTATTGTAAGATCAATGTGAATTCATTTAGCACTTTGCAGAAATCACTACTTCAGAATGTAGTCATCATACTGACATCTTCTCACGAACTCTCCATAGCAGGTATGGTGTCGTTAGCATGTTATGATTCATGTCAAAAATCCCTAAATACTTTATATGACAAATTAAAAGTAAAAACAAACATATGAGTTGAGGCCAACACCATGTATCATCTGTTATCTTCTACCCAGCCATCTGCACCCTCTGTGGGAGGGTATTTTCTTGTCCTTCCCTCTAACATCAGTTGCATGTTCAAATAGCTGCTGAAATTCCTAAGAGGACCTCACACTTTTCTTACTATCTAGGTTGAAGGTATTTCAGTGAAGCAGGAACAGTTAAAAGTAGTTCACTTGTATTTAATGTACACATAGTACATTTGAGCCCTTGGCTTGAGATAATATGAAAACAAGGTTATTTAATAAATAGAAAAAAAGAGAGGGGGAAAAACAGTTTTACTGATATAAAAGAGATTGTTAGAAGTGGCTGGGAGAGAGGGAATGGAACACTTCAGCATGGAGTGTCCTGACTCAAAAAAAGTGAAGAGCCCAATGGCTGGGATATTAAACCAAGATGTGTCAGACAGTTCAATTCTGATAATCTTGAATCCAGTGAAATTTAAACAGACTAGAATCACTTTACCCAGGAGCTAGGTCCAGACCACATGACACATTTCTGACCTTTATGACATACCTAGGCACTGCAAAATGTAAAACCACATTTAGCAAGGTTTACGTACATATATGCCTTGAGTTGTTCCAAATGTGAGATTTATATAATGTGTGTTTTCAAGATTAGCTGATACACCTTCCACTTTTGGAACAGCCAAAAAAGCCTTCAATCTGAAAATGCTTCCAAGCTGCATGCCTCCCCATGGCCAATGTCTTTCATTTCACGACAGTATAAACCACGTAAAGTTTGGTGATGACATTTAAGCATCAGCACAAAATGTTCTACTGTGAATTACTTTAGCTGGTACAACTTATAGCGAGGAAAGAGATGAGAAAGGAAATGGGAGCTAGTGTTTGAAGAAAAGACACAAGATGCTACAAGAGGGTTAGAAAAAAACACCAGGTTTAGAAATAATAGCAACTGTGCTTGTCCTCTCCTTAAAGTCATGTTTGAATGTAAGAAGAGACAGTGTAGAAATAATTATAATGGAAAGAGTTTTGGAGAAACAAGACCTAGAAAAATCAATTCCTGTTGCTGTACAAGCCTTATATTGACATAAAATTAACTGAGAATTGAGAGAAGTGTATAGGCCTAGACTATGCCTGTGCATTGAACATAATTAAAAGCTTTTACCTCTACTTTCTACCTTCTCTTAAAACCACTTTCTTTCTCTGTGTCAAGATGCTTTCCATCACCTCCAATTACTCTGCAAGACTAATTGCTTGAGGAGTTTTCACTGTCATCATTTTTGCATCTTCAGCAAACCTAGTATTTCTTTCTTTACAGCACTTAGGAAAAAAAGAATTAATTTGGAGAGTGTGAAAACAGCTACATAGAGATTCTACAGTCGCTGCTAAAACACCTACAGAAAAGCCAAGATATCCAACCTTTTCTCCTATGACTTTTGAACGTAGTGCTGCAAAGGACAGATGTGCCTGACACGGGATAAGGCTTTCCTGCACTGGGCCCAACCCAGCTCTTTGTTCCAGAGACAGCTGTATTTGGTGACCTCCTCTATTTGATCTCTTCCTTTCATCTATCCTGTTTACAGCAAAGTCTACTCCTCCAACAAGGTCCAAGCCAGGATTCCTATCAGCATTTTTAATTAAATTCAAATGTATTTAACATTACTTAGCTCAGGAAAATAGGCAAGAACCTTCCAACAACTTCCTTTTATCTTGACCATTCACTCAAGTGAACAGGGCCATAGAGATCAGGGAGTAGCAGTGTCTTGTTGTGGAAAACTTTAGAACTCTTTGGTCTTCTTCTAAATAAGTCTGTTGTGACAGAAGTAGGAAATTCATTAACTCTAGTTCAAAAGCAACCACACAAAAAGTAAACTACAAAATAAGGCATTTAGACTATTGGACTAGATTTGTTTTGGAAGAGTTCCCACTAGCACTCAGAAACTGAGTAACAGAGAATTACTGCCAAATATTCTCTCTTGCATCACAGAACCTTGACTGACATTGGGCAAGGAACGATTCCCCTTTCTATCCTCAGTTTCCCACTCAAATTTGTTTCAAAGAATGACACACTTCAGAAGCTGAATCACTCTTAAAACACACTTCTCAAGTGGAGTTGTTATATATAGGCCTGATGCACTTTCTTTTAGCAGGCAAGTGCTGGCTGCTGCCTATCTGGAAAACAAACAAAAAAAATCACTTGGGGCAGCAGCAGGTTCCAGTTTTTTTCCTTCTAAGTTTCTGTAGCAAAAAAACCAGTCCTTATTCTGGAGATAGCAATCTTTGCTTGGCCATTTTGATGTCTTGGGGAAAACAACCTGGAATTCACGCAGAATACTTCTACCTTCCTACCATCCCCATCAAGTCTTTGTCAAACTTGACCAGTCACAAATCAGAGAAACATCACTACACTGGAAATTCTTTCCATTTCCGCATCTGAAGATGACTACACCTACCTTATCCTCCTTCCTTAAAGGAAAAATAATTTCTCCTTTTAAATGTGGGAAAAAAGTCATTCTACACTACTGTTGTCTCTGGACACACTCTTGTCTTAAAAATGCTGTCCTTCTAATTTATGCTTTGGACCAAGATAACGTCTTCTCATTTTTGTGCACTACCTGTTACACTTAGAACATTCACAGAGCTAACACTAGCACTCAAACATCCATCATATCAGCTTGATTTTTCAGAGCTCCTCGTGTCAAATTCAGCAGACTTAACAAGGAAATAAAATGGAAATTTATTTCTACCTTACCCCAACACCCTATCTTCCAACTACCCTTTTCTAGGAGCTGCAAAGCAGTGAGTTTTAAATCCCCTACTTAAAGCAAATTTCCCAGAAGAGCAGTGAGAGAGAATTTTCACACTTACTCATCTTGACACAGCCTCTTCCAGAGACAGCAGAGTATGCACCTCTCAAGTACATACTCCTCAAGCGTGACTCGTCATGAGAAAGGACTCCTCACTGCAACAGGTCCATGCACAGCACAACTACAATCTTTCAAAGATCAAAGGGAACATGAATACAATTTGGTAACAGAGACTCTGGCTAATCAAGTAATTCGTACAGCAACTACCAGATGGTGTGGGACACAATGAAGATTCCATTTGACAGTATCACTGAAGATTCCTGAAGGATCAAGGAACAGTAAGTTTCTCCTCCTTAGATGCCAGACCCTGTTTCTGCATTAATGAAGCAGAACTAATCCTGTTACAAGAGCAAAAATTTCTGAAAATACCCCTTACAGGGCTATTGGTGGCCACCATGCAGTCGTGAACAGACACACCAAAACCAAGATGGTCACAAGGAGCTGCTTCTTTTTAACATCCACTCATTAAGATGAGACTGAAGTTTCTAAAAAATTCTGGTTTTGACATCTAACTTGCAAATATCCAGACAGGCCAGGAGACTGAGAAGAAGAGGTATCCTGGAACAGCTGAGCTTTCAGTTGATTGAGTTACAGAAAAACTCAAGCCTCCAGCTTCAGCTGCATTTATTTTCTCCTTCTCTGTCATCTCTCTTGTGCTTTCCTTAAAACAGCCTCCCTCTTCCCTTCATCAGGCACCACGATGTCAAGCCTTTGGGAAAGCCACACCTGATCTACAATAACTGCAAAGGCAACCTTTTGCCTTTCATGCCACATTGCATAATCCTCTCCCACTTCTCCTGCTGCTAAAGTTCAGTAAAGCTTTTAACTCAAAATATAAACAATTTTTTAGAAGCACAACCCCAAAACAAACAACAACAAAAAAACAACCAACCAACCCCCCCCCACCCCCCCAAAGCTGTGTGCATCCTTTACAAAAGAGGGTACATAAACCCCAGTGTTGAAACTGGCTACATGGGGGCACTGGAGTCTGTCCATGCATATCCACTTGCAAGGTCCAAATGCTACCAGTAGGCTTTCTATTAAGCACTGTGCTATCAAAGCACATTCTTTCATATCATACAAAATATGAAACTATATCCTAAAATCCCTTTCCAGAGTCTGATTCTAATTACACAGGGCCAAGTGTCCAACTGTCACATTCAAAAAAGGTACATTTAAAACACATACATCAGAAAGAAAAGTTGAGAAAAGCATGAGCAAAAAGACTCAATGTAATTGGAGGAGGGAAATCAATTTGAACAGCATTTTCTTAAAAATAAAGGCCCCTAAAAGCAATCCAGAGATTTGGAAATACAGCTTCTAAAATCTGTGGAATAGGTCTGGAGCTAGGAGAGAACTAGCACCGATGGCATCACTCTTTACCTACAGAAAAACAGACCAAGAAATAGGGGAAAATCTGCCATGCCACAAAGGGCTGGTGGTGGAGTCCTAGTCTGATTCAGGTAAGCCCTGCCCCCAGGCTTTAGCCTCTTGCACTCGTGGACTGTGAGGAACAGGTACAGGAGAAAATGCCCAGAGGTAAAAAGGGAGGAGTGAGCTCAGTCCTGGAGTGTAAGGCCTGAGAAGCAGCTTGATACCAGGCATAATGGAAGGGAGACCCAGGCACACGCCTGTAGGCTGATGGAGTGGGACGACAGAGAGGACAGCTGGAAGAGATTCACTGGGAAAGGATCTTCATTTACAGTGACATTTGGAACTTTCCTGGAACCCTGCAGGCTGGCCAGAAAGTCAGCAAGGCAGAGGAACAGCAGTTGAAGTTATCTGCCCAAGATGATAAAAACACCCAGCAGCAATGTGAAGGGAACCCAGGTGTGCAGGGTCCCAACACCCAGGCTGCTGCACCACACAGCTTCAGATATGTTTTTCCATGTTCCATACTCAGCTTTCCCGATGACTTCCACAGCCATTATGCTTAAGAATGTGATTAGCACCAGGAAAGGGGTTAAAGAGCTGATCTTGTAAGATCTTTAAAGTCAAAGGAGCAAGACTAAACTGTTTCTTAATCACAATTATAGCCTTAAACAACTCGCATATTAAAAGCAACATTCTCATCACCATATGTTCTAATGCAAGATAAATAAATAAAAAATAATCAAATAATCAATCAAAAATGAATACCCAGAAGTAATTATTCTGATACATGTATTAATCCTCAATTGTAAATGCCTCCAAAAAAATCAAAACAAAACGCAGTTTCAAAGGGGTTGTTTATTTACAGAGCACTACACTTCACAAGGAAAAAAATGAAGTATTAGACCCTCAGTAACTACCACTCTTATAAACATACTAAAAGCACTTCAGATTTTCACTTAACTCTTCTAAGACAGACAGCTGCCTAAATCTCAGTGCAAGAACGAGAGTTGAAGTTCATCTGCGACTATAACTGAAAATAGCCTGTTTCTGGGATTTTAAATTTTGGTAGGATGAGGGGGTGTGGAGCTGAATAATGCATTCCAGTGCCAAACTTCATGAGCAGTAGCTGCCAAATGAATAGATTTATTTTTAAAGAGTATGTTTAAAGTCATTACTACCAAAGTAGCTTCTCCCATTAGTCAGCAGCCCTCAAGAAACAAGATTTGATAAAATGTCTGTCATTGTTTCACATGTATATTTACTAAATGGAAAAGGTTTAGCAGTTTTGGAGCAGACTTTTTTCTGCAAGTATCAACTAATTAAACATTCAAATGACAAATTCTGCAATTATTCATGGTAGTATTTAATCATAAGGAACAGCTTTATCAAAGCAAGTCAGAGACTTGGAAAACACACAGGAATGAGATCTGACAAAAGAATCTCTGATCACTTCTTGCACTTTCTTGCCACCAGAAAGCTGTTAGACTCCCAGGCACTAACCCCCAGGACATTCCTGACCAGGAAAGAGAGAGTGCCATGCAAATGAGTCAAAGTCCAGGGCTAGATTCCAGTACCCTGGTTACAACATCTTTGAGATTTCCACTCAGTGGGAAAAGCAGCTCCAGAACCTGATGAGATACAGAAGCTTCAGAAGACAGATGCCCTAAGAACAGGTGGGTTTCCTGTTGGCCCTCTCTGACCTTCTTAGCAGCTTCTCACCAGTTTTCCTTACAGGTTATACATAGGAGTCTCCACAATAATGGTACCTTAAGGTTTTTCAACAGTCAAGCCAGCATAAGGAACTCGTGCCTCTGACCCTGGCTGCTGGCTCCCCTCCAGGCTGCAGTCTCCGAATGTGCAACAATACCACTGCTTGTATCTGGTCTAATACCACAGAAGCAGGGCTTAGAGGGTAGAAAAAAATTACTTTCTCAACACTTCCATCTTTCATGATGTTAGCATGGCGTCCGCAGATACCTCTACAAAGAATAAGATCTCAAACTAGTATCTATTTTCCTTACAAGACGGACTTCTAAAATGGGATCAGATGCTTTATTCCTTGAGCACTCATCTTTATTTCTTATTCCAGGAATATAAACTGAGGCCATTAATACAAGAGTACATCGTAGTACATTTTAAGGATTTAATTTTGTTCAGATTCAAGTCACTATAATCTTGCCTTCTGCTTCTGCCAGAAAAATACTTAACCCTGACAACTTTTGAGATCCAACAAAAGAACCCTGCAAGGTGTCCCTGACTCCTATAGCTAATATAAAATGACAGCGGTCAAAGACTTTCCTCATCTTCTTAAAACAGTGATCTCCAAAAGGGTTGCCTAGAATTCTTATTCACCAGAATAAGAATAAGCCCCAAATCCTTTTAAATATGGATTTATACAGAGATACACGCACAGACAGACATCTTTTTTAAATCACAGCTCCAGCACTCACTAGATTAAGACCGTAAAAGGCACACCAGTTATCTGCTAGACAGCTATGTCCCAAAATATTTGTGAAAGTGTTTGAATAAAAGGACCAAATCACATTTTATTCTGTGGGAGGTTTTAAAGAAAAACCACTTAATCACTCATAATTTAGGAGGAGGTTTTCAAACTTGTATCTAGCACATCCAGAAAAGGCCAAAACGAACAGCTCTCACTGCAATTATATAACTACAAAGAATTTTTAAAGACACAGGTGGTAAAGATGGTAAAATATTTGTGGGCCAAATAAATAAATTGTAACGGCTCTATTTGCAGACATTCTCCTCTTGTCCAGCATCTGAAAAACTAAAGCCTATGGAAAAGCAGCTCAGTACCAGAAACAGCCAAGCAGGATAATCTACATTTGCACATTTCTACATTACCACCCAGAGCATGATCCTTGCAAAATTAACCTTCAGACAAACACCAGCTGTGTGCAGAAGAAAGTTTCAGGCCTCTAAACTGATTATTTGTTCTGCACAAGCAACAAATCTGTTCTGAGGTAAAGTTGCCAACCAGATTACATCAAAATAGTCATTTTTAAAAGAAATACAATGCAATTAAAGTTAGCTTGGCACTTTGATTGCTTTCTTAAAATAAAAACTTTCTGTATTTTTAAAATGCTGAGCTGCAAGAAGCCTGCCTATATGGGATCTCTTCCCGGGAGCTGATAAAATCAGGATTGCAAAAAGACACAGAGGGACCTCTTCATACAAATAGGGCATAAATTATTCCTTTAGCCAAGATGTCCCTTTGGCAAACAGAGATCACTTGTATAAACTACATTAACTGTGGCATTAACTCACAAAAAGATGGAAAACAAAACAAAAAAATCAAGAGCCACAGGAAGGTAATACAAAAGGCCTGGTGTCAACATGTCACTCCCACAATGAAAGGAAATGTTTCCTTAGCAAGAATTTAAGTCCTAGATTTCTTAATAAAACTATTTTAATAAACAGATGTAAATACAATAACAGAAAGCTGTAAATATTTACACTATTGGTTTTCTTTTTCATTTGCTTGTCAGATGCCACTGTATTTGAGAAAAGACCGACAGCTTTACTAGATCTGGGAAACAAGTATTAAAAAAAAAAATCTAGACACACCAAAACATAATCAATTCATGAATACCACATGGCAAACCAACCACTGATCTATAACATATTTTTAAACTGTCATTCAGGTAATCAATTACCAAGCACTTCTTTTTCCTCTTTTAAGCTCAGGAACTTTGGCCGATTGGAGTGGGTCTGCCAGATGCCAGCAGCACAACAGCTGGCAGAAGTGCTCCCGCTGCTCCTCTTTCTAAAAATGTTCAATTTGGTTCACGACATCCCATGACAGCAATATAACAAAAGCAAATCCCTCCTAAATTGAGCCAATCTGCCGGCAGAAAGCATTGAAGAATTTAGGAACAACTTGTAAAGCCAGTATAAAAACAGTTTATTCTAAAAGTATGATTTCCTTGGCAACTCAGTGCTGGCTTCACCAGGAATTCCAATTTCTGTACTTTACATAAAGCTATATCGGAAGGGCGAGGAAGTAAATTTTAAAAAGGGTTATACTGAGAAATTTTCCTTGAAATAAACTTGAGGTCACAGCCAGAGACATCCACCCCCGCACAGGCACGGGGGGCACCCGCCCGCAGCTGACCAGCTCAATTGACTTTCCCACCGCATCGAGGGGGACTCGGCAAGCAGGGCGGGGGACAAATCCTACTGGAAAAAAAAAAAAAACCNNNAAAAAAAAAAAAACCTCCGGAAACTGAGCGGCCAGCGGGGGAGGAGGGAAAAAAAAAAAAAAAAAAGCAGATCAGGGAAAGGCCGCGCAGCCCCGCGCAGCCCCCGCCCCGCGGCGCGCAAAACCCCGCGCCCGCGCACGGCTCGGCCCCGCCGGCTCCCGCGTACCTGCACTTTGGAGAGTGTCGATGCTCTGCGGGCGAGCGGCGAGGTCGGCCACCGCCTGCGCGAACTGCGACCGGGCGCGCTGGTACTGCTCGAACACTGCGGGCGGCAGCGCCGGGTCAGCGAGCGAGCGAGCGGGCNGCCGGGCGGGCTCCGCGCCCGCGGGGATTTCCGCGCTGTGGACGCGTCTCCCCGGCAACCGGGCGGAAGCCGGGTGGGGGGCGGGGCCTCGCTCTGACGTCACGCGCCCGCCCGCCGCGCCCGGTCCCGCTCCGCCCCACGGGGCTCCGCGCGCCGCGCTCAGGCCGGGCCCGTGGGGACAGGACGGGACGGGACGGGACGGGACGAGCTCGGCGGGGATGAGATGTGATGAGATGAGATGATAGGCGGCCCGGCGGGCTGTGCCCGGCTGGCCGCTGGTCGAACACGTGTGTCACATGTTCCCTGCCGGTACAGGTGTGGGTACCGGCACTACAGAGGTTCGCGGGGGCGTGCGGACCGGCAGCTCTGCGGAGAGGGGACCGCCGCTGTGTCACGGCTGTAACACACACACACAGCACCTCTGGGCGTGAATCGACACTACTGACATGAAAACGCGTACAGCGGGTGTACGCACTCACTTCTCACCGGCCGGCAGCTGCTGCGGTCGGGAGCGCTGGGGAACGGATGGGGACGGGCAAGGAACGCGCAGCGCCCGCGGAACGGTGCGGGGCTCATCGAAAGGACGTGTCCGGGCCACAGCCGCGGCGCGTCTCCGAGTCCCGCGCAGCGGAGGCTGGCGGGGGGTTGTCAGACGGCCGGGCCGGGGCCTGCCCCGCTGACATTTGGGAGCGGCGCCGCGGCGGCCCCGCCGGTGCGCATCGGTGGGACGCGCTGCTCTGCCGGGGGAGCGTCCCTTGTCCCGTTCCGCTGCTGCGCCACTTGCCAAGGGTCCAGCGAGCAGATAGGGACAGCGTCGCCACTCCGGTGAAATCCAATGCATCTCCCGGCAGGTTCTCTGGGGTCCACCTGCCTGGCTCCCGCTTCCCTCCGCTCCCTGGGTCCAGAGGGAAAATAAAAATTTAAAAAGAAAAATAAGGGCAGCTTGGAGCTCCTCGCCCCCCGCCGCGCCTTTATTCTTCGGGAAGTGGGGTCCTTTAATTTTAGTTTTTTCTTTCCTTTCTCACTACCGACGCAATTCCTCCTCGGGGATCTCCGGTCTTGCCTTGCGCCGCCGCGACGACCCACGCAGGGGGGTTTTGCGCCTCCCAGGGAATAAACTTGTCCCTCGCAGGGCCGCGGAGCCCCCCTCCACCCACGGCCACGGAGCGCGGCGGCGCCGGGGCGGTGTGGGCAGCACGGACGCGCAGGGGCGAGCCCGTGGGCTACAGCCACCGCCTCCGCCGGGAGCCACGGGAGAAGGGCGGCAGAAGAAGCGCCGTGCCCCGCGGGAAGGGAAGGCTTTTCTCAGGTGATACATAGCGCAGTTAATGATCTGCCCGAGTGCACCCATCCGCGCAGAAGAGCCGCGCAGCGGTAGCTCCCCGCCCCGCTCGGCCGCAGGTGGCCGGGAGCAGCACCCTCTCTCTCCGTGCAGGGGGAGCGGCGCGGGAAGGGGCACGGCGGGGAAGGATGGTCCGGCAGCAGCTCTCTGGCTCTACCTGGCACAGACACAAGTTATTCCTGTGCACTGTAATGGGAGGTGGGAGGGGTGGGGTTGGTTTTTTTTTTTTCTTCCAGCAGCGTATCGTTCTGGTAGATAAGATGTGCACTGCCTTTCACTTTTTCCCATCTTGGTGTTCGGCCATAAGGACTAATTACGAATAATTCTCTTCATAACCGGTCGGCAAAGACATAGTTGCATCTACGAGTAAACACAACCTTGGAGCTCTGTATGGCAACTAATGCAAACGGTGGGACTGGAAAATTGCATCAGTGTTATCAGGGTTTGACGAGAAATAGACTCTACATCTCCCTCAGTATCTTTTGAGGGGGATTCCCAAGACGCAGGATACTTATGAACGAAGGTAATAGTTAGCTCTGCTATCGATCAGGCTGCTCCAAGTGAAATTTTGATCCACAACAGAAAATCAGAGTTAGCATTCAATAAAGAATGTCACTTTCTGTAGTCACACACTATTGCATAGTGGATTCAAGATTTCATAGGCTGGTAATTTGTCCTGCAAAGTTCTAAATGTACAAAATCAGACGACTGACGCTGTATAAACATATTATCTGATAGGTAATATAAAGTTTTGTCTCATCCCTTAAAGTTGGAACGCTGAAGTTGCTTCAGCTGCCTTTTAAAAGTTTAGAAAAGTGTAAGAGAGACGTCTAAATTTTTTAAAAATCATGTCTGTGTTTGCTCAGCTGAAAAAAGAGGGGCTAACATACACAATATCATGGTCTAAAATGAGCTACATGTTTCCAGGAGTATTTAGTGGGGGAAAAAAAATCTCTTTAAGCAAACAAATTAAACAGGCGATGTGCTATTCTTTACAAATAAAGGAGACAAATAAAATCAGATTGGTGAGAAGGTCGTTTGCCACAGAAAATATTTTGGGAAATTATCACCATGTGTACTTGAGAAGGGAACAGCTGTTAAACACATTTCTTTATACTTATTTCTGTTCCTAAGTTAAATAAAAAATAAACAAATGGTGATTAATTACTTCCAGAGGTTTAAAAAAAAAAAAAAGCAGATGTGTCGATTACAGATAAATTGATTTATCTGTCTAATTAAGTCTAATGTTTGGATAAGGAACAACAAAACGCACCCTGAGTACCACCAAGACTTGCTGTTACACTTCGTTGCTTGATACTAAGTCTGTTCACATGGTTAATAATAATAAAGAGGAATAAACACCATGCAAATGCGGTCTACGGAAATGTCACCGGTTCTCGCAAAAGTGATGAAGACGGAAAATCATTTATGGAAATGACGTAGTTGTGAGACTTCATTGCCTACTGCTGGGGTGCTCATTAGTAGGAAACCTGTATCCTTAAGCGGGTGGTGTTGGTAATGACTGCATTACCGCACATGTCAGCTTAAAAAATAAACCGGAGACCAGGGGAATAGGCAACAGTTATCCAAATGAATAATGTGCCCTCGCTCTCTGGTGGGGGTTCTTTAATCTCAGACTTTGATTCACTCGGAAATACTCCCGGGACGGAGCGGGGAAGCATCATTTTCCCCAAGATGGGGAAGGGCGAAGTTGCTCCTGGAGTTTTTTGCGGGGTGAGGAGTGCCGAGAGTGGGGGTTTTCCCGACTCGGTCTCGTCCCCGCGGGTGCGAGGCAACAGGTGACTCAGCTCCGGCAGCTGCCGGCTCCCCCTCGCAGCACCCTGCGGCTGGAAGGGCACTGGGTGCCACGTCCAGGGCAGGGCTCTCTGCCCCTCGACGGCTCATGCCCCGCTGTGCCTCGTCTGGTCAAGCCGTGGATGTTCCACTACGGCTTAAAACTGCACGACGCCCATTAAAAGGTGAGGTCTTCCCGTGTCTCGGTGCGGCGGTTTCCCCACCGGCTTCGAGAGACACCCCCGGGGACAGCCCGCTGGGGCTGCGGGTCAGCTGGGCTGGAGCCGGACCGCCCCCGACCGCCCCCCGCGCCCGTCGGCGGGGCGCTGGGTCCCCACATCTGCCTCTGGAGGGTCTGCTCCTCCTGCCACACGCCTGGCAAATTGTTGAAGGCGTTGAGGAAATATTCATAGGGTTACTGAAATTAGGGCTTTTAATCTATTATTTGCACGACTCAGCTCATTTGGTGGGAAGAGCAGCGCGCAAACTCTCCCACGGAGAGGAGTTGGAAGTGCTGGGTTTTTGAAAGCCAGGAGTTTGAACGTGGAAAGGTTAGTAGGAGTGAATGGGATGTAGACAGTTGAAGTGCTCTCTCCAAGAGTACACTGAGTGAAGAATCTCCAATTCTACGTATAACCACTGCTAAAATTAATTTGAATCCTTGAATAGTTAATTTTTCAAATTTAAGTTGGGCTGTGCCATTACCTGATTTTAACAAAAACTCTGTCAGAGAAACCGTAGGAATGGAGACTTCTCTCTTTTTCCTTCCTGAGCTTTGCTCAGAGCTGCAGAGACTCACATCATTCTGGGGTCCCCTCTCCGGATTTTCGGTGGCGGGTTTAGTTTGTAAGACCTTCCTGTAAATTATTTCTGTGAGGCGCAGACAGAAACGTCCAGGCACTTCAGACGCACTTAGAAAGAGGACTTCTCCTTTTTCTTCACCCAAGAGGACGACGCTGGCACTTGAGCAGATATTTGTAGCTGTAAACGTGTAAACGGTACAGATTTGGCTAGTGGAGACTGGTGCATCACCATTACACTAGAAAAGGCTGAATAAAAAATTTAAGGGATAAATAAGCCGGAAAAGGGCAAAACACGTCAGGTTGACTTGCAGGATGAGACCAGGAAATATTAGCTGGGAGGGCTGAGCCCTTTCTACCACGTGCATTTGGTTACACCTCTGGTTTCCTGCGGAACCGTCAGCGCTTGTGCAGTACCATTTAAAAAAATATTTTTTGGGACGTTCCAAAACTGAAAGCCGGAGCTTAATTTATTCTGGGGACTTGAAAGGAACGAGGTCTTCCTTTGTGTCTGATGCTCCGGGGGAGGGTGTGTGTTGGCTTGGCGCTGAACGCTGCCCGCATCTACATATGTAAACCCAGCAGCGCTTCTCCCCCCCCCGCCCCCCCGCGCCGGTCGGATTGCAGCTCTCAACAATGCTGCCACACAATGCGAAATGCGCGGAGCCTGCGCGGCTGCGGCTGAAAGCCAATATTTAGCTCTTGATGTGGAAGGACCAAATCTGCGCGGCGCCCAGCGGAACCCGCAGCTCGCCCCGCGGCCGTCCCGTCCTCCGGCACCATTATTATCCCTGGCTGCTGCGGTTAGAGGGGTGGGGACAGGCAGCAGCCAGACGACCGTATCCCGGTTTGAGGAAGAAGGTGTAACGAGAGGCACTGGCAGCAGCAAAAGCTGCAAATCGCTGTCGTGTGGTTGCTATTAGCAACAAATCAGCTGAACAGCCTGCAAACCCCGAGCACCTAGGGCGGAGGTGGCAGGGAGAGCGCCGGGGCTGGGGAGGCTGGGGTTGATGGGCGCTTTCCCGAGGGGACTTCCCGTGCCGCCCCGAGCTGCCTCTCTGCAGGACGGCCGGGGAGGGGCAGGGCAAGGGGAGATGCTGCCACCGCCGCGCACTGCGCTCCAGGAGAGGAGAAAGCCAACCCTCTTAAAAGAGACAAAATGGCAGCTCATGGTTTGTAGGCATCCTTCCCGGCGCTGAGCCCCTGTCTCGCCTCCGCTGGTCCCTCCTGCTGCCAGCTCCTCCGTGCCCGGTGGCTCTCCCCGCCTGCCCGGCAGCACAGCCCCAGCCCAGGGAGCAGCAGCGCGGTGTCCCCCGGGGCTCCAGCCGCAACTCTTTGCCCTTCGCAGTCAGCCTACCCAACCTAGAAATCCAAGTGCCATCCCTTCGGATGGGACACGTCCCGACCGGCTGCACCGGAGCACCCGTTGGCCGGGCGGAGCTGCGGCTCCGCGCACCGCGCACCCCAGCTCGGCTCGCGCGCTGCCCGCGTCGGGAACCTACGGAGGGTGTGCGCAGGCTTCCTACCCCGAGCAGTGAGAGCTGCCTCGCAGGGGCATCACTCACTCAGCATCCCTGCACCTTGGCCATGGCAACACCTTCCTTTCAGCACCCTATTAACATAGCTTTGGGGGTATCTTGGTTTTAGTTGTTTGGGCTTTCTTCTGGTTTTTATTTTGTTGTTTGTTTTTTTTTTGGAGGTTTTTTCCCTCATTTCTCCTTCAAAGTTTTGGGATTGTGCATGTGGAGTTTTTTTGGGGTTCTTTGGTGGAGTGTGAGGCTTTGTTTTTATTTTGCTGGGGTTTTTTCTGATTTTTATGTTTGAGTTTTGGGGGAAATTTTTTGTTTGGTTTGGTTTGGTTTTGGGGTTTTTTTGTAGATTCAGTCCACCTCGGAGGCCTCCGTCAGCTGCACGATGTTGTCTCACAGATCAGAAAGTGCCTCGTTGAGAAGGCAAATCTCGAGCATCTTCATCACATACAGAAGGAAGAGTAAGAAATGGCTCCGCTGGCAGCAGTGCCGGGAAGCTCTGCGCTCCGCGGAGGCCTCAGGATGCGGGGCGGCTCCTCCCGGCCTCGGCCTCCTCCACCGGCGATGCGGCGGCCGAGAGACAGCGGAGGCGCGGAGCCCGGCGTCGGGCGCCGAGGGGGAAGGGCTGCTGGCTGCCTCTGCTATTGGAAAGTGCCTCCCTGCCACTGCGGAGCTCTCACCCGCCTGCTCCCCGGAAAATGTATCCCCTCCACACCTATGAGAGCATCTGCGTGGGGAACGGGGAAGGCATTTGCCTGTCCCCGGCGATAGGAACATACAGCCCTTTGTCTCTCTAGACGAGGTGCGATATTCAGCTGCGGGCCATGAAAATAGGCCAAATGGCTACCGCGACCCCCTCCTACCCCTCGGGGACGTGGGCGCGCCCCGGGGCCTCACCGTGCCCCGGGAAGGGCTGGTGCCGGCCGGCCTCAGCGGGAGGCCGTGTGCCTGCGGCAGGGCGGACGAGGGTACAGGACTGCGGCGCCCCGCAGCTGGAAAACCCGGAATGCTCCCCTCCCGATGCGCACATCCCCAAACGTCCGGGCTGGCTGGAGCACCCTAAAGGCCAGGAGGCAAGGGAAGGCAGGACGGTGCGGAGCCCGCGGCGGCACCACCACACCTCGGCGGAGGGCGGCTGCGGCCGGGGGTGCTGCCTGCCAGGCGTGCCCGCCGCCCCCCGGCCGGAGCTGGCCGGTCCGAGAGGTGNCCGCCCGTGGAGGGGCAGCCGGCGGGGGCCCGGCCGCGCCCGCGGCACCGGCGGCACCGAGCGCCACGTTTCCACTCCGGCCCGAGAAGCCGCGTTCCCGCCGGCGGAGGCGACGCGAAGAGAAATGCAGCAGAACCGCAGCTCCCGGCTGGGCTCCCGGGGCGGGCAGCGGCCGCCCGCCCCGCGGCGAGGAGGCCCACGGGCTCCTCGCACCCCTGGGGCAGCGCCGGCCTGCGGCACCGCCGCTCGCGGCCTTTCCGTGACTGCCGCTGTCTTGCCCGTCGCGGCCGCGGCTTCGCTGCAGCGAGCAGGGATGGAAGTCCCTCTCCCTGCCCAGCCCCGGCAGGAAAACCTACTTTGCCGTGGTGTTACGTGTCCTTCGTGCTCTACCCGTTACTGACATTAATGATTTTTTTTTTCTTTAACCCACATCATCGCTGTTAAATAAATACAAATATCCCATCCCCAAAGACGGCGAGACCGAGAATTGCCCGGTGCACACCGGGCTTTACAAGTTTTTCTGTTGTCCTGGGGGGACTCCTCTGTTGGTCGCGGGGAAAGGGAGTGAGGGAGTCAGAGTTGGAAAAAATCCTCGCTGCCAGGATCCTTGCCATCCTTGAGCTAATAAAACACAAATCAGCCGTGGGTCGGAGTCTCCGGAACGGGGCAACGACATTGAGCAGCGGAAAGCAGAGATCCGCAGCCCTTGGGACGTGAGGGCAAGTTGTTCTCCAGGCGTCCTCCGGGTAAGAGACGGGCAGAAAAGATGAAAAAGAAACTGTTTATAGTAAAATAAAGGAAATCCGTTTCAAGTACCCAGAGTAGGAGCAAGAACGTTAAAAATTAACAACGGAAACAGGAAACACTTATCTGAGTAAACACTGTCTCAGAATTTCACCGTTTTAAAATTGGGAGGGCTCGAGGTGCTCGGCGGGGCCGCCGTAACCCTCCTCCCGCTGCGGTACCTGCGGCGGGGGCCGCCGCCGGCCGCCCCGCGCCGGGGCCAGNCGACCGCCCCGCGCCGGGGCCAGAAATCGGAGCCCGACAAGCCGAAACAACCCGATCCTCGTCAGCCGGTTTGGTGGCAAAGATCGGAACTGCAGGAGTTCCTGCGTGGTGAGAGATGAACAGTCCAGAAGTGATGTCTGGAAGGCAGGAACACTGCCGCCGAAGCTAAGGAACCGGCGGTTCGGGGCCGCGGCGAAAAAGAAAAGAGGCGCAGGGTTGGCGGAGGTGGAAGGAAGGAGAGTTCGCCCCCGTACCAGCCATGGGGAGACTTTGCTTTGGCCGCGCTTTGAAAACCCCCAGCTAAACGAGCGACTTCTGGGCCAGCGGTGCGGCGGCGGCGGTGACGGCGGTGGCCCAGCGGCCGTGGCCAGAGGACCAAAGGCATCGCCTCCTCGGGCAGGGCGCCCGCAGCTGCCGCCGCCTCTGCCGTCGGGTTTCGGTGCCCTCCATCATTCAAAAATCGGGGAGCGTCCTCTTCGCGCGGCGTTTCCTGGAGCTCCCCGGTGCTGCCCGGGTCCCGGCACCACGGCGGTGCCGCCGGCGGCTCCCCTCTCTTGCCCACGGGACGCTGCCGGTGTCGGAAATTTGCCGGCTGTACCCGTCCGCCAGCATCGGTTTTCTGGAAGTCATGGGCGCAGGTTGTTGAGAAAAATGATCAGTGCTGGGGGACAACCATCTCGGCTCACCAAGCTCGTCATGCTCCTCTTTCTCTCCCGACATATTTCTGCATTCCTTCTCCCTGTTTCTGCTCGTATTCTCCAGATGCGTATGGAGCTTTTCATGCTCCCTCTCTATTGCTTTCCCCGGGGCTGCATCCCCATTCGTGCCGGACACAAAAGCGCTGCTTGGAGCTGCAGGCAGCTGAACCAAGGCGGAAAATTTGGTCGGAAGAAGGCAGAAAAACATCCTTTTCCAGCCGGCACAGGCTGCCCCTGCCTCTACCCTTGACCAGATTGCTTGTTGAACAAGCTCAGGAAAACGCAGCTGACTTCGCCTTTATCCCTCCATCAATTTAAACGCAACGTCGGATAATGAAATGATTCCCCTTACATGTACCGAGCGGAGATTTCTTTCCTATCAGGGAGAATTTAGGTACTTGTGAAAGGAAAACCTGTCACTATGTATGTGCAAAGGAAAATATTGTGAAACCGGGAAGGCTGACATAGCAACTTCACAAATAGAACACCAAGATGCTATCTTTGATCGTCCTCCCAGTTGTGCTTAGCAGTATATACGCATCGCAGTGCCATCTGCGCAGGGCCAGCAGCAAAACAAAAGTTTCACATGGCAGCACAAACATCCTCGGCGGCTTCTGCAGCTCGGCAAGGGAGCTACGAGAGCGTTTGTTCTTATTCAGACAGGAGACATCAAACTGGGAGATGTCGAAAATACTGTAAGAGCTTAGCAAATCTCGAAGGGAAGTATCCAACTCCTGTTTCACTGCCGAGTGCTTCACGGGCACTCCACAAAGACCGAGAATAGTTCCGTATTGGTGCTAGAGGTCGTGATTAACTGCTACTTTCATTAAAACTAAGCACATTTTGATCAGTGTGCGAAAGTACAAGACACTGCTGCAGGTTCAGGGCTGCTTTTTGGGCGAAATAACTCAACCAGTACAGTGTGATTCACTGAGGGAATTGTGCCAAGATAGACATTCGGTTGCATTGAGAGATCTTTATATTAAAACGTGTTTAGTTCCACGGAGGCTTTTAAAAAGTAATCCAGGGCAGCACAGGCAGAACACGGCACTTGCCATCACAAAAATCAAGTTCTTCCCTTCCCAGGCAGTGCAGTTTAACAGGGGCTAAGTTTGAACAGATAGGAGGTAAAACCTGTGACTGGGATGTGAGGATGCACCACTTGCTTATTTTCCAGAATAAATCGGGGTCAAAAAAAAGAACAGCAAATGTTTTCAAGACAGGCAACCAATACAAATCACTACAATATCTAGTTGGTTTTTTTTTTTTCTTTGTTATTTTAGTATGCTATACTATTCTGTTCACTAAAATCTTTGGTACACCCAGAAATACTTCCTACGAGAACAAGATGTTTGTCCTTTAACACCACTTTATCAACAGAGGTAATTTGCTACTTTTCAATGAATTATCCCTTTTATTTATTTCTTTGATCAGCTATAAATGAAAGTTATTCGTGTATATAAAACTGATGTTTTTACTGTTGAAATTGAACTGTACATGTTTACTACAGGAAAAAATATCAACTCTTGTTTAACAAGACATATACATCAATAAGCAATAATCTTGTGGAGGATTTGCAATCACCTGGTCTATAAAAACAAGCAGGACAAGTAACAGCAATTTATATGCAAAAGTAATGATTTAATGACTATAAGCAAGACAAAGCAATAAGAATTGTGCTTCTTTTGCAGACTGGAGACAATGAAATGTTTAACTACAATTTTTCCGTACAAACATGAAACAATATCCATATAGAATAAACACCCTCACAAATGTATAACTGATGGGTGATGAACACACACAAAGTTCGACCAAAGCAAAGCACAAACTGAAAAGTGTTCTGGGCTGTTCATACTTTATGGTGGAAAAGTTCCTCCTATTGAAAAAACCCCACCCTTAGAAGCCTCTAATAAAATGCACCTACTTGCAGGCCATTAAAGAGAAGGCATTCTTCACAATTTATTGGAAATATTAAAGTACCAGTTAAATTTTAATGAAGTTAGTATTGTACCATATACATATATATTAAAACAAATTTAGATAAAATGCCTTCATCCAGCCACTTGCTGGTTCCTTAAAATTTATATCAAATAGTTTATGGCTTCTATAATGACTCCATGTGCTTTTAAAAACACAGTCCCACCACACCAAATAATAAAAAGGTAATCAAACAGGTCTAAAACTTCCACGTCCCTTGACTTTTTTTTTTTCACTGTATCACTTCAACATTTGGTAAAGTAAAAATATTCCATTTGGAAAAAAGAAAGATAAAGAGAGTAAAATCCTTTTAAGTTTGCCAATTGCCTCCAGGTTATCAGAGACTTGACTGTGCCTTCCCAATACTGTAGCTCTCACACACAACGTGTTTCTTGCAGTATGAGCAAAGCTCAAACAGGCGGCATCTGCAAGGGTCGAACCAGTTTAGAAATTTAACAACCATATCATGAGTGCATGAAACACAATATTTTCTTTATAGTATTTATAAATATATCATACAATACTGTTTCCTGTTATGTCATATACCAATATGGCATTGTACAGTAAGCATAATGCCATCTGATTCTTACAAAAGCGAATCATTTAAACAAGTCAGTAAATAAAACGGTAATACCCGCTTTTAGGCATACAGATTGTAAAACTGAAGTTTACTTTTGATCGGTTCTGCGCAGCAACAGAGAAGTAAAAGATGCAACATAAGAATCAAAATGGCTAATACGCAAAAATTGTTATTCACAGTGACATGGCTACATATATGCATTTTTCTATGCATATTCTTTCAATTTCGTTGGATTTCAAGATGAAAAAGCACTTGCTTTCTACAGGTTCACAAAACAGTATAAGAACAATAACAATTGAAGAGAACGCAATGGAGGAGTTAGTCTGGATTAACAAACTACTTCCCAGGATTTGTAATGACTTCTGGAGACTCCTGGCTCCAGATGATAGGGACAGAAACAACTCCACATCATTCAGAACAGGTGAAGGTGTAACTTTTATTTGCCTCCCAGTCCTCTGAAAACAATTTACATTTCAATCTTGCGTTTCCATTAACGTCCATCCTGAATGTCACCTAGTCCGCCTTTTATAGCCAAGTTCAGTGTTACTACAAAAGAAAGCAATTTGGATGATAGTCACATGGATTAGCATCTATAAAGCTGTAATGGCATGGAGAGATCTATATAAAGAAGGGGCAAGGGTGGTAGCCTGGTTGGCACATCAGCCAGATGAAGTGGCTGAGGAGCCATTTATTGATGTTTTCCGAGCTCTGTTGGTAAAGGAGGACTGGTGGTTACTGCTGGGGCTGCTGCTGGTGCCATTCATGGTGCTGGAGATGTGGGGGAACTGGGGGTGAGGAGACTGGACTGGCGTGCTGGGGCTGGGCAAACAGGAGGAGGTGGAGGGGATGCCTCCTGCTGGGCTGCTCGCCTTGTCGCTCCCAGAGTCACTTTCCAGCTCCCCACTATTATTCAAGCCTTCCCTCTGGTGACTGATCTTCATCCTCTTGCAAGTAGGTCGGACTCGGTATTTTAAGGGCAGAGGCCCATTCTGCAAAGCAAAAGGGAGACCCTGGTAAGTGCCCTGCCCAGGCCATGACCTGCGCCTTCCCAGGAGGGACACTGGAAATACTCACCCGCCTCCAGGTATAGATGTAGGCAATATCCATTAGGGTGTAGTAGTCCTTCAGAGGCTCTTCTTCATACATCACATCGATCTGTTCAAGATACGGACCCTTGCATTAAAGAGCATCCAGGCATTTACCCCTAGGACATGATTGCCCTGAGGTAAAAGTAGCCCCATTGTCACAGATATCACAAATACATCAAGGAGCAATTTCTTAATACTTTGGTATTTACAGCACAAAAAAAATTACAGTGTCACCAAACTCTACAGACAGATATTTTAAAAATAAACCAAAAAACATATGGCACACACCAGATATACTTGGCTGTTACCACTTGCTGGGACTGACTGTAAAGAGAAAATGAGTCCTACCAAAAAAAACCCCAAAGCAAATCAAAACCAAAAACATTCTTTCCCCATGGGTACCTGGAAAGTGTTAGGTATATCCATCTTACTCCGAAGGAACTTTCTTAGATGCATCACTGTCATTGCTGCTGGGCAGCGCAAGTATCTTTTGTCATTCACCTAATGGCATAGTAGAGAAAATCAGTCTACTGAGAATGAGCAATTACTCCCACCAAAGTTGTATTCTAACATTTCATGTTGAAAAAAGTGCACCTTAGTAAATTATGAACTATATTACAACAATGCCTGCTGTCTTAGGGGGCATATCAGAAATAAGTGGCAAATTACAGTGCTAGAGAAAGTAATTTAAAATTGTAACTCAATTTATATGTAAATGTGTGTATTATATTTAATATCTTTTTAGGTTACATATGCAATACATATTATTTTCTAATAAATTATTAAATATTTTTCCCTAACTTTGACCAAAAAATCAGATTCTGCTTTAAAAATAATACTACAGGTATTTTTAATTTTAAAAAGTTGCCTGCATATACAGCTGTATGAAAATGTTTTACCACTTCTGTACCTAGTGCCATAATAGGAGGTGTGCTTCCTTTGTTCTTAATACACATACCTACATATTTTTCTCAGCTACAGACCTGCCCCAAAGTTGTGTATGTGTGTGTGTGTGATATGTTTCCTCTGAAATAAAGGAAAGTTATTTACCTCTTCCTTTGATTTTTCTTTCTCCTTATTTCCTTTTCGCTCCAGTCTGTGAGAAGAAATTACACAATTACAACAAAAAATAAATACAGGTGCTGTCAAACAGGTTAAACATAAAATTTTGCCATTCTGGAACTTGCCTATTCTGGTCAAAGAATTCAATGGATAAGCTTATTATCTCGTCGTCTGTTATAATTCTTTTGTCTTCGTCAGCCACTTCTCCCCTGTCTTCATTAGAGCCATTGGCAGCTGCACAGAAATTTCCACAATAATTTACATTTTGAAATTCAAATCAGGAAGAATGGCAATTCTCAGTAACAAGAAAAAAAAATCTTCACAGTAAGATAGTGAATGAAAGCTACCTGACTGTTAAAACAATAAACTTTTATTATGCTGACTTCTTAAAATTCTGTGACAGTAATATATCACTTGTAAGTTAAAAAGGAAACAGTAAAACATCTAGATCAACGCTACATATATTAAAGTTGCGAACGAGAAACTTTTACCATCAGCCGATGGATGAGCAGCATAAAAATCCCTTCTTCTTTTCATCTCATCTAGAAGGAAAAGCACATATTTTTCTTTTAGTAATTACTCTGTAACTCATGGTATTGATATAGGATAGCAGCTCTGGTTTTGTTTTTCTGCTCTTAAGAAAATACCTGATTTAACTACTTACTTTTGAAAAGGCCTGGTACTAGCTTGTATACAATATCTTGGAGAGTTTTATCTGATCTGAAAAAAGAACAACCCCAAAACATAAAATTAAGCAGATGAAGCAATATTTTAATCCAAATGGCAGCTCCTCACTCATAAACTTTCACAACAACAAGGCATCTTCTACAAAGTGGGAGGCCAGTCATAAAAGTTAACTTACAGGACCTTGCAATCAAACTAACCCTGCTCTAAATACCAGTCTGAACCAAAACTCATCTATGTTCCCACAACTGAAAAAGAACTCTCTCAGACTGAAGGCAGGCCTTAAAAACTACATGTCCTCCCTAGAAAATACAGAGAACAAAATGCAGTGCTGACAACAAAAATGTTTCTGAAAGGCAAATGATACTTTAAAGGCTTTTGCCTCTTAGATTGGAAAGTTGCAGCAGGAGTTTTCATGACTAGGAGCTGTGGTTGAAGTGATGCATGTCTTGGGAGATACAGAAAGTAGAGGCAAGAACTGTCGGGGGTGGTACACATGAGAATGAGGGTGAGGGAAGAGGCATCAGTGACTGGTGTATGCTAAAAAAGACCAACAAAAACTTTCTATCACATCTAGAGGCATCTTCAGTATCAATCAGTGAAGAAACTCCAAAGAGAGCACATACACACGAGTTAGCTTGCAAATTGACAAGCCCTTTCAGATTTAAATTGCAGACTAAGAGATAACATTGACACCGACTACTGCTGGTCTCCCCATATAAAGCAAAACGAGAGATGCAGTGTGCACTTCACAACTTTCTCCTACCTTATATTCAAAAGCGGTCGAGTTTTGTGAACTTGGACATCACAGATAGGACAATACTTGCTGGTCTCCAAGTAACGCACGATACAGGTCTTACAGACTGTAAGTCAAACACCACAGGCTTTTAGTGATGCTCCTAGGTGCCGCTCAGATATGCATAGATAAAGGTGCGATTTTCTAAACTATGCAAGCTGGAGCAAATCGTCCATTGTCAGCAACATGCTGCTTAAGCTAAACAACTACCCAAATAAGCTGCAATTACCATGAAAAGGAGACGCTTATAGTACATATATTATTACTTTAACAAAGACCGTAGGGCCGTCCTCAGAAAATCTGTACCGCGGCTGGAACACCTACTTCCCCTCCTGTCGGGGAGGAGGAGGGCGGCGGTCCCGAGCCCCTCCTGGGGTTTGGGCTTGGGAGGATTTTTTTTCGTGTGTGTTCCCGGGATGCCGGGAAACGAGGGAAGCGGCGGGGGAAAAACGCGGAGCGCCCGGTCGTACTTACAGGAGTGGAGGCACTCTATGATGGTTGTTGCATCAATGAAGTCCCCGCCGCAGAGCACGCACATGAGATGGGGGTTTAGCTCGGTTATTTTGATTCTGGTTGTTCGGTGCATTTTGGCGTGGCGAGGAGCGGCTCTGAAAGACACACACACACAGAGGAGCGGTCAGCGGGGACGAGCGCGGCGGCGTCCCAGGTGCCGCGGTCCGGCGCGTCCCCTTCCCCCGTGCATCGCATCGCATCCCCCGGCGCAGGGGAAGACCAAGCGCGGAAGACGAAGGCGGCGGCGGCGCGGGGCCGGGCGGTGGGCGAAGGCCGGTCCTGAGGCCGGCGGGGCGTCCCCGCACCGCACCGCCCCGGGCCGGCCTG
>VZRR01001451.1:23082-55701 GCA_013398015.1 Oreocharis arfaki | reverse complement strand
GGATGGGGATGAGGCTGAGGATGGGGCTGGAGCTGGAATGAGGGGTAGGATAGGGGTGGGGCTGGGATAGGGATGAGGATGAGGATAGGGATAGAGTTGGGATAGATATTGGGATGATGATAGGGATAGGGATGGGGATAGATAGGGGCTGGGGCTGTGCTGGGGATGAGGAATGTGGCTGGGATGGGGGTGAGGATGATGGTGATGATGATGAGGATGGGACTGGCTGGGGTGGATAGGGATAGGTCTGGAACAAGAATGGGAATGGGGCTGTGAGGATGAGGAGGAAATGGGAATGGGGCTGGGCTGGGGTTGAGGATGAATGTCGGGATGGGGCTGGGATAGAAATGGGGATGGATGATAGAAATTCTGATAGAATTCAGATAGAATTTCTGGGATAGAAATTTGGGATGGGGATGAGGCTGGGGATGTGGATGAGGATCGGGATGGTGCTGGGATGGCATGAGGGTGTGGAAGGGATCCCGGTTCCAGTGGGGCACATTAGCTCAGGAATGTGCCCAAGGTACTGCCCCTGTCCCCTGTCCCGCTCAGCAGCTCCCCTCCACTCCCTGAAACATTCTGATTCAGCAACCCCCAAAATCAGTGCCACTGCTCCCTCAGGAATGTCGTGCTCAGCCCTGGGAAGAGCAGGGACTGGAGCTGGGCCCTGGGTGCTGAGCCCCAGCTGCTGCTCCCAGTGCTGAACTCTCCTCAGCTCCAGCACCCCCTGCCCGCACCCGCCCGTCCGTCCCCGCTGCTCCCTCAAAGCCTGTGTGGCTCCTTTGATAGAGCCACATCAGAGAGAGGGTGGGAGCCTTCCCCACCGAGGGAGGGTCAGGAGGGACGAGGGATGCTTTCACCAGGGCCTATGGATGTCAAACAGATTAGGGAGGTGACAGCTCGGGAGGCGAGGAATGAGCTTTGTGATTTGTGCTCCCCGGGAAAACTCTTAAACCTTTAAGATCCTGACAGGATTTTACACGAGAACGGCGAGGGCTTTCCCTGGGCTTGTGTGCCTTGAAATACCCCTTTGCTAGGCTCGGGCTTGCAGCTCATTGGCTAAATTCAGTGAATTTCTGTGATTCTGTGAAGGAATTCCTGATGGGATGAAAGGGGCTTGTGCTGGGCTGGCAGGGTCGGAGCCATGGGCAGGGTGCTCTGGGGAAGGGCTGCCATTGCCAGGGCAGCTGAAGAGGAATCTCCCCCAGGGATGAAGTTGAACCTGCAAAACCTCACAGCAAGATAACTCTCCATTCAAAAGCTTAAAATATAGCAGCAAGCTTCCTTCTCAGTGTGAGTTAATCCCATAGCAGCAGCGGGTAGGGAGAGCTTGGGATGCCTCAGGGCGAACCAGCCCAAAGCCCAAAGGCTTCTGTGTTGTAAACATTGCAAAGAGAGGGTTTGGGGCAGGGCTGGAAGAGGAGGGTAGGACTGGAATCAACCCCTTTGTCCCTAGGCCAGTGTTTTGCAGTCTTGGGTAACCCAGTGATTGATTTCAATCCAGAGGAACCACAGGAATATTCCCACAGTGGCCCCCCTCAAAAGCCCTCACCCACCTCTCCATGGGTTTGTAAATGTTCAGCATCTGAGAGAAAGAGATGAGGAAAAGGCAAGAACATTGGAGCATCTTGCTGCTTTCTTTTCCCTGGTTTGTTCCCTTTCCAAAATAAATAATTCTTGGTTGGCTGAGACCAAACAGTCCCAGGAATTTTGTTTTCCCATCTGTATACTCAGCCTTTGCAAACAGGAGTTTGTGCTTTCCTGATCATCTCTATTTATCACTCCACTGCCTATTCAAATTTCCAGCTCTGGGTGGTTTCCTACGAATTTCCTGGTGCCAGAGCCCGGCGTGGGGAGGGGAGAGATGCTGATAAAAACCTGCACCTCACTGCTTTGCCTTCCTGAGGTTTTCTCAGAATAAACTGATCTTAACTTACCACTCTTGATTTCAGCACAGTCAGCTGAGTGTGGCTGGACTTGGAAAAGTGCAGGAGGCTTCTGCAAACTCCAGCTGGTGTAAAAGGGTCTCTTTTGCAGGGTTTGGCTAAAGCCTTGGGAGCATTTCAGGACATGGAATGGGAAGATGTCACAGGACGTGGCTGGTGTTGACGGACTGAATCCTTCCTTTTGGAAGAGAACTCGAGTTGATTCCCTGGTTTTGTGTGCCCCAGGTCTGTCCAATGGCCCTGAAGCAATGGAGGTGGATGGTCTCCAGGAAGTGCCCCTGTGTAGCTGTCGGATGGAAACCCCCAAAAGCAGAGAGATCACCACGTTAGCCAACAACCAGTGCATGGCCACGGAGAGCGTGGATAACGAGGTAGGAGCCTGTCCTTCAGCTTCCCACGGCCTTTCCTGCTGAGGACAAGGCCATAAAGAGTGAAAAGCTGTGCCAGGAGCACGTGTGGGGTCACACAGGGGCTCTGGGCCTGCTAGACTGGGACCCACTGGTGTGAGGAATGGCAGGGCCAGGGTCCCCTCGCTCAGCTGAGGGCTCCAGCACTCTGTGCCTGTCACAGCGCCGGGCTGAGGCCACTGGGAAGGGAGTGGGTGCTGTGCCTGCACTGGGAGAGGCTCTGGGTGGGTCTCTGGGGCTTGTCCTGGCCTGTGTGGCTGGGTCTGGTTGGTGCAACATTGGCACTTCAGGCCAAGCGGGCTGAAATAGCTGAACCTGCATCAGAGGGAGCGAATCCAGTCGAGGGTTGGAGCTGGTTTCCCTTGAGCACGAAGGAACTGCTGCAAGCCTTTCTGTGGCCAGGTGTTGAGGTTCAGGAGCTTGGCATGGCCTCTGCTGCCCCAGCCTTCCTCTCTCCTCCTCTCCTTCTGTCCCAAAGCTTCCGTGTCCTGGCAGCTCTGCAGCCCCAGCTCTGACTGCCTGACAGGGGTTGCCCTCGATGCCTTTGGGTCGCTCACAGCTGGGCTGGTTGGGCTCTGCTGGTTCCAGAAGTGTGGAAGGAAGTGGCAGAAGTGACTCCATTCCAAAATCTGGGAAGTGAGAACTGCAGGACAGAGATGCACTTGATGGATTCTCCTTTTGCTGGGAATCACTTGGGGTTTCTTTTCAGCTTCAGCCTCACTGCAGCTCTCTCACACTCACCGGTGGTAGCACAAGGAGTGAGAATATCCCTAATTCTCCTCTAGGATCCCAGGAGAAGGGTGGATGGAGGGGAAAAGGGATAATCAGGTTTGTAGACCAGTTCTGCATCTGTTAGTACGTGCTGGTACCTGTAGAGAGAGGAATATCCAAAACTGATTCATTGAAGAGACAATGTCCTGGGAGACTCATCAGATAGAGGGGGGGACCCCAGGGTTTCTAAACAAACACAAGGTGTGGGAAAGAATTCCTGCTCCTGGTTATGGTGGGTTGAGAGTTCTGTCCCTGGATAAATCACAGGGAGCAATAGCAAAGGCCATGCTTTATCTTAGCTTCTTTTTAATAATGGGATAAATGACTCAGAGATATTACAGGAATATTTAATGTGTGAAAAGTGGCTTCTCCAGACTGTCGTGTCCTTGGAGAGTGTTATAAATAGTTATGAGCACCCTGCTGCACTCTCTAATGGTTGGAAAATAGCAATTAATCATGTTGAACTTTTTTCAGAGTTTCTAACAAATAATGAAGTGTGGCATAATAGTGCAGGGTCTTCCTCCCACGGGTGGTGCAGCTTTCTGCTTGTCAATGGAATTTCCTCAGCTCAGTAAAATTCCTCCTCAGGAAAAGATCCTCGTGCCACCCCTGCAGCCCCTGGGGTCGGGGTGATGACAGGGATCAGTCTGGCCAAGGTGTCCCAGGCACAGGAAGGCTTTGCAGCTGGAATTTGGGAAAGCTGAGCTGGAGGTGCCGGAGAGAATGATGAGCTTGGGTTAAAATCCCATTCTCTTTTCCCACAAGGGTCTTGCTTCTGCAGGAGTGGAATTTCAGAAAATTAGAGGGAAAATTTAGTTTTGTTGAGAAAAAGCAGCAAATCAAACCTTGGCTGGAGCAGAGGGACAGTCTGTGGCACCGAGTCCCTGACTGACCCTGTCATGAGGACAATAAACTCTGCACCTTCCCTCCAAGGGACCTTTCCTTGGAGCAGCCTTTCACCTTCATGTTCCTAGTTTCTAAATCTTTGCCAGGTATTTGGGGAAAGCAGGATTATTATCGAGGGGAGCTTGAAACAGGACCCAAAGGGTGTCGTGTCACGCTGGCAGGTGACAGCTGGGCTGGGACAGTGTGGTGGCTGCAGGAGGTGCTGATCCCTCTGGTGCAGCAGAGCAAGGAACACTGGCTGGGAACAGGGAGCCCAGCTGTGGAACCTGCTGCCAGTGACAGGACAAGGTGGGGCACAAGAAGGCCTGGAGCCATAGGAGAAGGGGGATGGCTTTGAGCTGTAGGAGGGCAGGTGGAGATTGGATATTGGGAAGGAATTGTTCCCGGTGAAGGTGGGGAGGCCCTGGCACAGGGTGCCCAGAGAAGCTGTGGCTGCTCCTGGATCCCTGGCAGTGTCCAAGGCCAGGCTGGACAGGGCTTGGAGCAGCCTGGGACAGTGGGAGGTGTCCCTACCCGTGGCAAGGGGTGGAATGAGATGAGTTTTAAGGTCCCTTCCAACCCAAACCATCCCACGATTCCGTGATCCTCTGTTTTTTAAGCCCAGAACTGGAGATTGGTGAAATCCTGTGGAAAACCTGCTCCAAACACGCCTTTAGCTGAGCTCTCATGAAAGCCTGGCTCTTCATCCCTGTGGTCTGGGCAGGGGCCAGTGCTGGAACCAGCACAGACGATAACTTCTCTGGCAATGAGGAGCAATTACTTCTCCCTTTATCTTGCTGCGACTCCGACTTCAGAGCTGTAACAAGATTTAGTGCGGACGGTCTCGTTCTCTTGGTCACTGACACCCGCTCTTCCTGGCAAGAGGAGAGTGTGTGTTGTGTGAGTCAGGCCCCTGGGACTGCCCCCTTCTGCTGCTTGGCTGTTGCCTATTTCCAGTTATGATTTTGTTGTTGTTGTTGTTGTTGTTGTTGTTGCAAGGAACAAATGACTCGGGGTGCACATGCATGTTAGTTAGTAAATGATGCATTCCTTCCTGAGAGCAGCTTTCACAGCTTCCTGCTGCACTGCTAATGCTCTCTGGCACGCAGCTGAATTCCTGTGAAAAAGCCAGGCCTCCTCGAGGCAGCGTGCAAAACCTTCCTCCGCACAAGCACAGGGAGTGTTGTGGTCTCCAGTAATTTCATTTCCTTTAATTTCTCCTGTTCCAGCTGGGCCGATGCACAAACAGTGTGGTTAAGTATGAACTGATGCGCCCGTCTAACAAAGTCCAGCTTTTGGTGCTGTGTGAGGACCATAGAGGGAGGATGGTGAAACACCAGTGTTGCCCTGGCTGTGGATACTTTTGCACTGCAGTAAGTCCGTGCTCTCAATCTAGGGAAGGGGGTACCTGTTGCAGTAGCTGGAAGCTGAAGGTGGAGATGGTCCCTAAAGGGGTTTCCTGACTTCCTGGCATCAGCCCCGCCTCGTTCCACAGCACGTCAGGAGGTGTTTTCAGTAGGAATGTGTGTGAGGGTAGCTGAAATCATCACCTTTACCTTCCTGGAGACCCCCAAAGGGTGTTGCCAAAGGGATTCCACATGCTGGAAGCCTTGCCTTTGGAATTTCTTTGGAACAAGGGTTTGCTGTTTTTCTTTCTGTGTACAGATCAATCACATCAAAAAAATCTTTTAGCTTGGTTTGTAAATGAGCCTGTGCCCCCACCTCTGTGTCCCCTCAGGATGGGGACCCTGAGTGGTGGCACTGGACCAAGGCAGTGTTGGAGATCTCAATTAGATCAGATATTGGGAAGATTAAATATTAGGAAGAAATTCTTTCCTGTGAGGGTGGGCAGGTCTTGGCACAGGATGCCCAGAGAAGCTGTGGCTCCCCATGGATCCCTGGCAGTGTCCAAGGCCAGGTTGGAGCAACCTGGGCTAGTGGAAGGTGTCCCTGCCCATGGCAGGGGGGTGGAACCAGATGAGTTTTAAGGTCCCTTCCAACCCAAACCTTCTGTGATCTCCTGCTGCTTCTTCCACCTCTGCCACCGAGGCTTTTGAGGGACTTGGTGCAGTCCTTTAGTGGTCAGTGTCCTGCTTTGCCTGTGGATAAAGCTGAAAGGCACCAATTGAGGCCTCACTGGAGTGATGATGAGGCTTAATTGTGTGATGCTGGTATTTTTCAAGATGACTCAAGGAAAGATGCTGCAGTAGTCTTGAGCATTATTGTTGTAAATGGAGCCATACTGGGTTTTCCTGCTGAGTCAAAGATCATTTAGAAGATAAAATCCTCAAAACCCTTCAAGGCATTTTGCAAAGCTGAAATAGAGTTAATTAGATGGCTTGGGAGGACTGAATTCAGGAGAAGAGGGGGTTTGGCTGGCCTTTCCTTGCACTCTCTCACATCTCTCAGTGCCGTGTCCTGGTGCACAGAGGTGACCTGGAGTGTTTGTCTGTGCCACCCATCGCTAACCCAGAGCACAGCAGGGCTTCAGGCAGCCCTGACACCACAGGGCAAGGAGTTCTGGGGTCCTGCACAGCAGTTGCAAGGACTTTGCTAGAAAAGGAAGATAATTTGAAGAGGAATTGCCCAGTTTGTTGCATGAACAGTCAGCTTGGTTGGGTTAATTAGGCTGGTCCAGGCAGAAGAGTCACATAATTTGGGTTACAGTGGGGTCAGCGACAGATTCATGCAGATTCTTGAATGCTTTGTGTACAGCTGTGTTTTAGGGAGTTTTGATGCTGGCTCAGCACAGGTCTGAAGTTTTCTTTTCCAGTTTTGGGGGCGTCCTTACAGTGCACTGGCACTTCTAGAGACACAAGCGAGAACTTCAAGCGTTAGAGGGAAGAGCTGGAAATTGGGACTCCTTTGTTCTGTTTCCCAAGCACAATTCAAAACCTTGCTTTGCAGTCCTTAACCAAGTGAGTTTTTCCCCCTTTACCTTGGTTTTGTTCTCTTCTAAAGAAGTGGCAGTGCTTGCTTTACTGTACTGGACGCAGCAGGGCCGAGAGAGGTGGTGAGAGGAGTGGCGTGGAGCGTGTGAAGGGGTGAGGCACGGCCCGAGCCGGGGCTGAATTCCTTCTCTGTGGTTTTTTAAGGGCACTTTCATGGAGTGTCAGCCCGAGAGCAGCATCTCCCACCGCTTCCACAAGAGCTGTGCCTCGCAGGTGAACGACACCAGCTACTGCCCACACTGCGGGGAGGAGGCCTCCAAGGCCAAGGAGGTGACAATAGCCAAGGCTGACACGACCTCCACGGTGTCCCTGAGCTACGAGCAGCAGAAACCGGCGGCTGTGGAGGGCAGGGCCGACACCACGACAGGGAGGTGAGCTCGGGAGCACGGGGTGGGGGATCTCAAACCTCCAGGCTCTGATTGGAGTGATTGGGCTCCTCGTGATGAGCCGAGTGCTGCCTGGGCCGGCTCAGCTGCAGGAGTCTGCAGGGGTGTTTGGTGTCACTCGCTGCCCCAGAGCTGAGGCAGAGGCTCTGGAGGTAGGAGGGGGGGTTCAGGAGTTAAACCATTCCTTCCTCTTATTGTTAGGAATGGGATGATAGTGGGGTTAGCTGGTGTTGCCAGGTTTGCTGAGTGGCAGCGATTCCCATCCGCAGCTCCCGACTCGCACCCGTGAGCACGAGTGCAAGGTCCCGAGGAAAACACAAACCCAGCCAGCCCTGTGTTGCACAGTACTCTGACTTCCCATCCCACCTGGCCTTGCCTAGGTGGCTTTAAGACTTGCCCCACGTGCCTGGGTCTCCTGTAGCACAGAGCACATCAAGATGTAATCACAGGGCAGTGCAGTTCCTTGCTGGGGCAGGTTCTTACCGAAAAGGCAGTAAAATGTATTGCTTTGTGTTTCGATTTCAGTTACACTTCTCTGTATTTAAAATGCATTTGCTTTCCTTTTTTGGCCTAAGAGAGACACTGTTGTGTATTTTTAATGGCTGTGCTTTGGCTGTCTCTCATTTTTCCTCTTCAGTGGCACTGGGACGAGGTTGTCAGAGGAAGACAAGCCAGAAAGTTCGGCTGCCGAAGGGTTTGACATCGCTGGGTCTTCAGTTTTTCCAAAGCCTACTACTAGCTTGACCCAGGGACCAGTTAAAGAAACTCTGGAAAGTGCCCTGATTGCCCTGGACTCTGAAAAGTAAGGAAAAGACCATTGGGTCACTCCAGTTGCCAGCAAAGTTGCTTAGCCTTGAGAAAACGAGATTTAGCTTCTCTGGATTTTGGTCCAACTCAGAGCTTTTTTTGTTCGCTTCACTCATTAGTCATCCCCAACAGATTTGGGAGAACTGTTACAGCTCTAAATGTCTTATTGATTTCTCTGGAGGATTCAGTTTTTCACTGGCTCTTCAGCTGCAGCTGTAACTTCTGGGGGCTCCTGTTCACAGCAGTGAGACCCAGAATTTGTTGCTGAGCAGCACTGAACAGATCCAGCCCTCCCTGCAACAGGGCTGGCTGGGGCTGGAGCTGGAAGTTTTAAGACCTCATTCTGGAGGTTTGTTTTTCTGGAGCTGTGTCAGAGAATCACAGAAGGGTTGGGTTGGAACTGACCTTAAAGATCACCTTATTCCACCCCCTGCCATGGGCAGAGACACCTTCCACCATCCCAGGGTGCTCCAAGCCCCGTCCAGCCTGGCCTTGGGCACTGCCAGGGATCCAGGGGCAGCCACAGCTTCTCTGGGCACCCTGTGCCAGGGCCTCCCCACCCTCACAGGAAAGGATTTCTTTCATATATTTAATCCTAAATTTCCCCTCTTTCAGTTTGAAGCCATTCCCTGTGTCGTGTCCCTCCATCCCTTGTCCCCAGTCCCTCTCCAGCTCTCCTGGAGCCCTTTTAGGCCCTGCAAGGGGCTCTGAGCTCTCCCTGGAGCCTTCTTTGGGTAAACACCTCCAGCTCTCCCAGCCTGGCTCCGGAACAAAGGGTCTCCAGCCCTTGGAGCATCTCCTCTGGGTTCACTCCAGCAGCTCCACATCCTCCTTGTGCTGGGGATCCCTGAGCTGGGGCAGCTCTGCAGGTGGGGTCTCACCTGAGCGGGGCAGAGGGGCAGAACCCCCCCTCCCCTGCTGCCCACGCTGGGGCTCAGCCCAGAACTCCCTAGGCCAGACTTTGTCACACCCATGGGTGGCAGTGGGGGAGTGAGGGAGTGACACTCCTGGCTCTTTTCCCTGGGCATCAACTCCATTGATTCCACCTCTTTCCCCTCTCCTGCAGGCCCAAGAAGCTGCGGTTCCACCCGAAGCAGTTGTACTTCTCTGCCAGGCAAGGGGAGCTGCAGAAGGTCCTGCTGATGCTGGGTAGGTGCCTCCTCCCCGGGCCAGGGCCTGCCTGGCAGCACTCCCAGCCCCTGCCAGGCAGTGCCAGTGGCCGCTTCCCAGCATGGCACCACTTCATGTTCCCACTGCCCCCGGGAGCAGAGCTGGAGCCTAGACGCTCCTGCAAGGGATGTGTCACTGCAAAGGGCTTCCCCTCCCTGGGAAATGTGCACTGTTCCCCACTCCTGTGTGCATCTGAGCGTGGGTTCATCCGCACGAGCTGGTTGGGTCCCCAAAATGACCTCCGTGGGGCTTTTCCCCTCCCCTCTCCATGCATGGGATACATGTTTGCATCCGGCAGGGAGGGAAAAGGTGGGAGTCAGCTTAAGGCAAAAGCCTTCAGTCCGTGGGGTTTGTTTTGGGTACAGAGCTGCCTCTCACCAGATTCCTTTGAGCTGCTGAGCTTGTTTCTACCAACCAATATTCCCCAGGAATCTCCTCCTCTGAAGGACACAATGTTTCCTCAGGATGCTTCCTTTCCACTCCAGTACTTTGCTGTACATTTTTGGATGCTTTCTGTTCTGCTCCTTTATCAGTTCCTTCTTCCTTTTTTTTTATTTTCTTTTTTTTTGTCTAGCAAGTGTTTGCTCCATTGTTCCTGTCTTCAATAGCACAGAAATGTTATTCATTGATATTTAACTACAGCCTCATCATACACAACATGTTATCATGCCCAGACATCTTTGTCTGGCTGTCAGCATCATCTGTCAGTCTCTGCACAGCTGTGAGAATCTCTGGCCAGATCCTGAGCCTGTGTGGAGAAATTCCATCCATGTTGCAGCTCTGTCTTTGCAGGGGTGCAGCAAGTCTCACTGATATGAATTTCAGTTAATAGTGGTGAGACAGAGGCCAGGGGGTGCCAGCTCTTTGTTGTTCCCAATTTCTGGGTTGCTTTAAACCAAGCAGCATTTCTTTTCTTTTTATCCCCGTGTGGTGTTTGTTGTTTTTGAGATGAGTTGTGATTCTGAGGGACGTGGCTTTTGGAGAGATAGCAATGCCATAAAAAGGTATTGAATTCCATGGTGTTTCTGAGCTCTGGGTTTTAGGGCTGTTGCATTTTGAATGTTCAGGGGCCTGCCCTGGGAGCTCTCTGGTGAAATGTGCGCTGAGACGTGAGCAGGGCTGAGGGCGGGCTGGGAACCCATCCTTTAAAAGCCTTTGGTTGAGACATGATTCTCCTGTTACACTTCAGTCTCTGAATTGTGGTTGAAAGTGTCTCTGCTCTGTTTTGCAGTGGATGGAATTGACCCTAATTTTAAAATGGAGCATCAGAGTAAGAGAACCCCTCTCCATGCTGCCGCCGAGTCTGGCCACGTGGACATCTGCCATATGCTCATTCAGGTCTGTCTGCACTTCCAGTCCTCTGTATGAGCCATTCCTGTGGCCTTTGGTGTCCCCCACGTGGAAATCAGCAGTGAAAAATCCCTCCTGTAAAAAACCTCCTCGATCCCGGGCTTTGCTGAGGGAGGAGTGGGGCAGAGTAACGGGAGGGCTCGGAGGGCACAGCTGAGATTGTCCCTCTGGGCTGTTCTCCAGGCAAGGAGCAGGGGGAGACTGGATGCAGGGCACTGTGGGGCAGGTGGGGATCTGTGCCTAACACAGCCAGAGCTGGGCACTGCCAGATGTGCCAGCACAGGCTGGCTAAGCTGCCAGATGTGCCAGCACCAGCACAGGCTGATGCTCTGCCAGATGTGCCAGCACCAGCACAGGCTGGCTGAGCTGCCAGATGTGCCAGCACCAGCACAGGCTGATGCTCTGCCAGATGTGCCAGCACAGGCTGGCTGAGCTGCCAGATGTGCCAGCACCAGCACAGGCTGATGCTCTGCCAGATGTGCCAGCACCAGCACAGGCTGATGCTCTGCCAGATGTGCCAGCACCAGCACAGGCTGATGCTCTGCCAGATGTGCCAGCACCTGCACAGGCTGATGCAGTGCCAGATGTGCTGCCAGGCTGCAGGAGATCTCCAAGCTCTTTGTTTTGACCTCCAAGCCAGGCTGCTCTTTGTGACGAGGGCAGTGAGGCTCTGGAGCCTGGCAGCTGCCAGGCCCTCTCTTCCCTTCTGTCAAAACCTGAGGAGCTCCAGCAGGATTTTCCTCTGCAGTGCAAATGTCCCACATGTGGAAAGGAGTGAAGGGAAGATGCAAGTTTGGTTTCTTGTCTGAGATTTGGGTTCTAGCTGAGGGAAGATGGTCGAAGCTGTAGAGATCTTGTTGAGCCTTCTCTGAAATGATGTGAAGAAGAAAAAGAAGGATTAAAAAAGTTACAGATTTTCTTCTTTGCACTGGTGTAGCTGCTCTGGAGTGACTGGAAGTGTGTTTTGTTTACCCTGTGGGATTGGGAAACCTCAAAGGGCTGTTGAGAAAGCAGCAGTGACTGGCCCTTGGAAATGATCCTGCGGGGATGGTGCATTTCAGCACCTGGAACTGGAGGCTTTCAAGTGCTGTTTGAAGGCAGCAATGGCTGCTCTCACTGAAATTACTGTGTGTGAAGACAGTGGAATGAGGAAAAGGAGGAAAACCTGTGAGATATTACAAACAATTTCATTATCAGTAGGGTTGGTTTGTTTCCAGAGTGCTTCATCTTGTCTCTCCCCCATGTCTGCCTTCTGCACCAGCCAGTGTTTGGCTGGGCACAGCCCCAGCCTGTTCCATGTGAAATACCTCTCCTCTGCTCTGCTTCACATAGCTCTGGCTGTGCAAGAGAGTCAAAGCAAAGGAATTCAGTGGGAGGCACCTGAAAGCAGCTCCTTGTGCCAGGTGAACCTGAGTCACCTGCTGTGAACAGGTCTGAGCCTCACATGCTCACCTGCCAAGAGCTGTGTGTCCTCTGGCTTTGAGTTTTGGGTGCTTGCTGAGCTCAGCCCAAGGGTTGAAGCAGGCAGGATAACCTGACAGAGCCATGGCTTGGAAAAGAGTGAGGTTTTGGTTGAAGGCACTCTGGGCTGAAGTGAACATCTGCTCAGAAACCTGTGTGGAAATGGTGCCACAGGAATATTTAGCCAATCCCCAGGATATTTTTTACAGCTCCTGCTTCTGTTGCGATCAGCAAGTTGTTCCTACTGCTTGTGCCATCGAGAAGAGCTGGTTGTTTTAGTCTAAATGATAGACCAGGGAAAACAAAGCTGCTGCAAAAAGGAGGAGGCTGATTTCTCCAAATTATTACACAAACAATATCTAGAAAGTAGGAGTACAAAATCTATTAATAACAGGAGTTATTTAATACCAGCTGTTGGCTTCCTTACAGTTCCTTCCTGGCTGGGGAAGGCAGGAGAAGGGGGCAGGCAGCGTGTGCTGTTTCCAGAGCAGGTGGAGTTGCACTGCCTGCTTTCCTGGTTTTATTTCTCCTTTTTTATTCTCTTTCCTCCTGCTTAACATGGCTGAATTTCAGGAAAAAAATCTTGTTATTAAATCTCTACTCCCACATCCTTCCTGTGCTAACTGTCCTTGCCTTGGCCTCCCCACAGGCTGGTGCTAACATTGACACCTGCTCCGAGGACCAGAGGACCCCGCTGATGGAAGCAGCAGAAAACAACCACCTGGAAACTGTGAAATACCTGATCAAGGCTGGAGCACTCGTGGATCCCAAGGTAGCAGCTTATTCCTTATCTTTTTCTCCTGAGGAAGCCTCCTTCCAACATTTCTTCCTTGGAGTTTTGGGTGGAAGTGCCCAGGCTGAGGAGAAAGGGACTGGTTTGTCTCGGAGCGCAGGCTGGAGGTGTCATCATCTCATTTTCCTGCTGGCCATGAGCTGTTTGGGGCAAGTGTTGCCACTTTTCCCATTAGTTTGTGGCACCAAATGTCAGGGGGATTTGATTTCGTAAGTCTCAGTGTCACAAATCCGTTGCAGTGGAGTTGGATTTCAGAGTTCCCTTCTCTGTATACTCCAATAATGAGAATTTTGGGGTGGTGTTTTAAAATGGGCTGGTAATTAGGTGCTTGCCAAGGCAGGAAAAATGACAGAGGAAGCTTTCCTTTCCAAGGGACTGATGTGTAGGTTCTTGCAGTCACGCTGCAGTGGCAAAATTGAACCCCATCTTTAAACTCTACCCCTTAATTTAAACCAAAACAATAAAATGCAGCTGTCTCTTTGCCTTTAGCACGCTCTGATTGCTTTGCAATCTTGGAAAATACACAGATCATTTATTAGTCCCATAAATCAGATGCTATTTGGAGCACAGGAACCCTCCCCATGTGAACTTCTTATTGTCACAACGTGCTGCTCTTGGCTGGGTTTGGGAGGGAACTGGCAGGATTGCACAAGGTACCAAGTGCTGCCCAAGCCAAGCCCTGAATGGATCTTTGGGCGGCTGGTTCCGAGCTGGGAAGGGGGCAAGGACAGGACAGGCACGTGTGGGCTCGTGCTGGCCACTGTCCTGAGCATCTTGGAGCAGCCCAGACATCTCTCACCTGATTTATTCCCGTGGAAGAGAAAGGAGGGGAGTTTGTGCTTCTGAAGGTAAAGAGAAGGAGAGAAATTCTGAGCTTGCAAAGGCAAATTAGAAGCCTGAGATCACATCTGAGGACTAGGCTGGTTTATTGTGTTAATTAGTTCCTTGCACCAGCTCAGGCCTCTGTTTGAAAGCAGCAGCGTTGGTTTGGGAGCAGCTCCAGCTTTTTCCATGGGAAATCCAGCCCTTACCTGGGGCAGGTGTGTGTGGAGCCCTGGGACTGCAGGGGAGGGAGCTGGGTGGGGGTTTCCCAGCCCCCAGGGTGAAGATGTGGGTCCTGTCAGCAGGATGCAAAAGCCCCACTCAAAACCTGAAGAAATTTTACAATAAAATCTGCCTGCTCTCCCAGGGCTGAGGAGCTGCACTTGGCTCTTGCCAATCCAGGGGGAAAGCTGTGGAATTATTCAGATGGAGCAGGCACTTAGAGGGGTGGAGAAACTCCTTCTGTGTCCCAAGGGAGCCCACATGGTGCAATCCCTGACCTGAGATGTCCCCTCCTTGCTCAGAGAGCTGCTCCCTCTGCAGCATCACACTCAGCTCCATCCCAAAGCTCTTACCTCCAGTGTTGCTTCCAAGGATTTAGCTGGAAGGAGTCCTTGAATTTTCAGCCTTTTGTTTCCTCCTCCTGATTTCCTGCTCTCCAGGCCTTGCTCTGTGCTAAGCTCTTGGGATATAAATGCTTGATGAAAATCAGGCTGCAGCCTGAGAGATCTTTGGTGTGAGGGTGGGAGCGTCTCCATCATGACTCACAGCCTGCCCATCTCCTCCAGACCTTGTATTCCCAGCTCCCAAAGGCATTTTTCCTTTCAACCTTTGGGTTTGTTTTTTATCTCCTGTCTGGGCAAATGGCTGTGGGCAGGCTGGGGACAGACACCACACCCCTGTGCCCTGCTGCCAGGTGCTGGGATGAAGCCTTGGGCTGACAAAGCCCAGCAAAAACCCTGGAGAAATGGAGCATTTCAAGTTGAGACAGGGTGACTTTTCTGATGTAAAGTGCAAACTTTGCCTGTGTAAGGGATTTTTGTTTCCCTTTGGCTCTCCAGCACGTGGAGAGGAGTGGGGAAGGGGAGCATCACTGCCAAGGTTTGAGGCTGGTGCCTTCCCTAGGCTTTGCAAAGCCCTTTGCACTCTCAGCCTCCTTCCCTGTGCGGGCGGCACCTCTTTGGTGTAAAGCTCCTGAGCTCTGCTCAGTGCTGGCCCTGGCTCCTGCTCTCTGCCCTCCTGCCAGTGGGCTGGGGGCTTTCAGAGTTCTCTGCTCCATCTGGGACCTTCTCTGCTGTTCCTGAGCATCCCTGAGGGTTTGTTCTGTGCTTGTGTCCAGGATGCTGAGGGCTCCACGTGCCTGCACTTGGCAGCCAAGAAGGGGCACTATGACGTGGTTCAGTACCTGCTCTCCAATGGGAAGATGGATGTCAACTGCCAGGTGAGGCCTTCCCTGGGGCAGGAGCTGCTGTTCCCAGGTCAGGGACTCCCTCAGCACTGTGCTGTCTGCCCAGGGCTCACTCAAGTGCAGTCCTGCTGCTGGGGGACACCTCCAGATCATTCCAGAGTGACAATTCCCTGGGCCTCCCCTCTGCCGGGGAGGGTGAGCCCCTCACTGCCCTCAGGGAAACTTCCCTTGATTTGCAGCTTCTCCTTGGCCCTGACTTTGCTGTGGAGGCTGTTGCTGCAGGGTGTCCCTGTGCTTTTCCCAGTGGGGGGATCATGGACAGTGGTGTGGGATGGGTCGAGCCTGGCACTTGTCACTGTGGGGTTTGTCCATTGCTGTGGGGTTTGTCCATTGCTGTGGGGTTTGTCCATTGCTTTGGGGTTTGTCCGACAGAGCTGCACCTGAGGCAAGGGCAGCTCCCCCAGGCTTCTCAGGGAGTTTCTATAAGATCTTTTACACAGCCTGGGTGCTCATTGTGCCTTTTGGACAGTCAGTGTGCTTGAGCAGCCCGGAGGTGCAGTGCCAGCCTGCTGAGCTGGAATAAACTCCAGCTGGCTCAGGTGTGCTGAGCTCCAGTCACGCTGGGTTCTGCAGGACCTGAGGGACCTGCAGCAGTGCAGGCAGGAGGGGAGTGATGAGAGAGGCAGGGGGAGGGCAGGGCTCTGTGGAGAGCCAGCAGGAGGCTGTGTCTGTCCCGAGTGTCACCCTTTGCTGTCCCTGCCCAGGATGACGGGGGCTGGACGCCGATGATCTGGGCCACGGAGTACAAGCACATCGAGCTGGTGAAGCTGCTGCTGGCCAAGGGCTCGGACATCAACATCCGTGACAACGTAAGGCTCCTCTGGAATGTCCTTCAGGAATTGCAAACAATCTCTGTTTAACCCCCAGCCACGCCCAAGGTGACGGATTTTGGGCTCAGTCCCTTGCCCCAGTGTGAGTGAACGGTGTTAGGTGAGAGTTCTCCCCTGTTCTGGGAAGAAGTTTGGCAGCTGGTGGGATGTCCTTTCCCTGCAGCTGCTCTGTCACAGCCTGTAAGGATGCTCTTTGGAATTCTCAGCTCTGAGCCTCGCCAGTTCCCATCCCTCTGGGTCCGCTGTGCTGCCCTGGCCACTGCACCAGGCAGATCCCCTTGAGTCCAGACCCACCAGCTCCGTGTTTGTGCCAGGCCAGTGACTCTGGGTGTGGGTTAGGGGCACCTTGTGTGCCTTGTGAGGGGAATGAGCTTGTGTTTGTGTTTCTGGATGGGCTGGGCACTCTTCCAGCAGCTCTCAAAGCCTGGCTTTTCCTGGCATCACCAGCACGAAGCTCTGATGTGTCCAGAGCATGGCCAGGCTGGAGCTGGCTCCTGGCCTGCTCTTCACCTCCATAAATCCTGCTCCAGTGGGGTGCACTCTGCCTGAGTCCCTGGGACCCACAGCGCTGCCTGGGAGGCTGTGCCAGCTGCTTTCCCAGGGATTTACGAGGAAATGGAGAGGATACAAAGGAGATACTGTCTGCTTTTCTCTCAGCTTCTTCAGGAGAGTCATTGTATCAGCACTGCTCCTCTTTTTTCTTAATACTATGTTTCTCATTTTTTCCTTGGAGTCTCTAAGGATATTGAAGTGTGGGAAGTGTGGGACATTCCTGGAAGTGCCCAAGGCTGGGTTGTGGACAGGACTTGGAGCAGCCTGGGATAGTGGAAGGTGTCCCTGCCCGTGGCAGGGGGTGGCACTGGATGGGCTTTGAAGTCTCAACCAAACCAAACCAAACCAAACCAAACCACCCCACCCCAACCCAACCCCAACCCTTCTGTGTTCCTGTGATTGTCTGGTTTAACTCCAGCCAGTCACGAGAATCAGAAGGGTAAAAGGTAGAAAAAGGCTCCTGGGTTGAGATACAGACAGTTTAGCAGGGAAAGCCAAAGCCACACACACAAGCAAAGCAAAACAGGGAATTCATTCCCTGCTTCCCATGGTTGGGCAGGTGTTCAGCACCTCCAGGAGGGCAGGGCCCCATCCCACGGAGCGGTGACCTGGGAAGACAAAAACCATCACTCCAAACATCCCCCTTCCTCCTTCTTCCCCCACTTTATATCATCACTGAGCTGATGTCACATGGTCTGGAATATCCCTTTGGTCAGGGTCACCTGTCCTGCTGGGCCCCCCAGTCTCCTCCCCAGTGTGGAGGAGGGCTCTGTGTCAGCCCTGCTCAGCAGCAGCAAAGCCATGTCTGTGTCACCCCTGTGTTCAGCACAGCCCTACACCAGCCACTGGGAAGAAACCACAGCCAAAACCAGCACACTTAGGTAGCTCCCAGTTCCCAGGCAGGTCTGGATCCAATCCTGTTCCTAAAAATAAGGTGAGAAGGGGCTTTTTGGGCTGTTCCATCCAACTGCTGACTCTGAACAAAACAGACTCGTTTGATCTGTCACAGCTTCAAGATCTCACGTTAATGATGAACATCAAATCAACTCAATCAACAGTGTACTTGAAAGAAAACTGTGCTCTTAACAGCTGTGTGTGTCACACATCCATCCTGGACCTGCAGCTGGGGTGTCCTGGTGGATGTGGTTAAGGACAAATGTCACTCGTGCTGGGAAACATCCCACTCTGGGAGAAGTGCTTTTGAGTGTGATGATGCTGCCTTTTAGGCTGGAGCAATGCAAGGCAGAGCCCCAGTCCAGGTGTCTGTGACCTGTCTGAGCTGCAGCATGTGGGTGCAACCCACAGGATGGATGTTTTGTGTAGACTGGGATGGGATTTTTTTAGATGATACCATCAAGGGAGGCAGGAGCTGGGTAGAAAAGTGTCTCCCCCTCCCTGGTGTGTGGCAGTAGCTCCCCATTCAAGGCAGGACCTTAAGTTATGTGGTAACAGCTCGAACACTCCAGCAACAGCTTTGTTTTTGCTTTAAAAAGAAGAAAAAAAGAGAAGAGCTGGGTGATCATTACTATCATTTCAGTGTTGTCATCGACATCTCCAGAGCCTGTCACGGGGAAGGGATCGACGTGTGCTGCAAATTGCAGTGTAACAGAAAACAGCATCATCACTTAAAATATCCCCATCAGAAAGATGAGTGTTCAGCTATTTCCAGTGCTGCTAGTGAGAGATGAGTGCATACAGTATTTAAGAGATGCCTGGAGTCAGATTGATTGCTTACCCCGTGGCTCCTGGTTCTCTTTCTGGCACCTTCACGTACCCTATGTGCTCTTTTTCTCCTTAATTTCGTGCTGTGCTCTTTTTCTCCTTAATTTTGCAGCCCTGGGAGGCACAGTAGCTTTCCTGGCTGTCTGGGCTGGGGAAGCTCAGCTTCCAGCCTTTTCCAGCACGTTTGTTCATGTCTGTCACCTCTTTCCTGGATTGATCCAGATTGGTTTGTGGCTTAGAGACAGACGAGCTGTCTGTGTGTGTGTGTAGGGAAGGTGATGGATTGCGTTGTGTGCAGCCTCCCTGTGCTTGGTGTGCAGAGGTGGATGGAGTGAGAACTCCCTCCTTGGCTGCTCCAAGGTTTCCCTGTCCACCCTGGCATTCCCAGCCAGAAGGAGCAGAGCGGGCATGGCAACCACACATTGGACGCTGCAGGTGCGGAGCTGAGGAAGGTGAGGTCCCAAAGCCACGGGGTTTTAAACAATCTCTGCTCTGTTCCCTTTTCCCTCCAGGAGGAGAACATTTGTTTGCACTGGGCTGCTTTTTCTGGCTGTGTTGACATCGCTGAGATCCTGCTGGCAGCCAAGTGTGACCTGCACGCCGTGAACATCCACGGGGACTCGCCCCTGCACATCGCGGCCCGAGAGAACCGCTACGAGTGTGTGGTGTAAGTGCACTGCTCACCCCTCTCCCTGCCTCCCTGGCTGCTGCCTGGCAGGCTCAGGAGAGCCTCTGGAATGCCTTTGGCCTTCACACACGGCCCAGGACTGGGATGGAGGGCTTGTTTCGCTGCCAGGGGTGGTGGGCGCGAGGTGCCAGCTGCTGCCAGAGCTGCTCAGCAGACGTGGCGCGTTCTGGAGCGTGAGGGGCTGTGCTCAACCTGGGCTTCCCAGCAGGAAGGTGTCAGGCTTCCTTGATTAAAGCTTTTTTCTCCCCACAACTAGCATGGTAACAGGGCTTTTCCTTTGCTTCATCCCTGCTCTGAATAAAGCCATCGTGCTCTCACCAAAAGCTGGTGAGTATAAACAAGGGCCAAGTCCAGCACCAGTTTCCTGTGGGACTCTTCCATTTCCAGCCTACTCTTCCCACCCCATATCTTTCCCTGCCAGAGAGAGTTTCAAGCCTGTCTGAAGTTAGGCTGGTACCAGCAAGGTACCTGAAGCAAGGCAAGGTTTGCCCAGAGCTCTCATGGGTGCCCAGAGCTCCAGTGTGTGGCTTCTGTCAGAAGGATTCACTGAACCATGCTTAATAAAGAAAACTCAGGTGATTATTCACTACTACAGATTCTTCCTCGTCCCTTAAGGGCTGGCTGGAGGATGTGATACAGCTTGTTTTCCCCTTGCCTGGTTTTTCCTGGGGAATCCTTATCCTTCCTTGCTGTTTTGCAGTCTCTTTCTTTCCCGTGGCTCGGATGTCACTTTAAAGAACAAGGAGGGTGAGACCCCGCTCCAGTGCTCCAGCCTTAACTCTCAGGTCTGGGTGGCCCTACAGATGAACAAGACTCTCAAAGAATCATCTTCTGAGAAGCCTGCCCAGATAGAGAAGGTGGTGAGCAGGTGAGAATAGGGCTGGCTTTGCTTGTGGGTCATGAAATTGAGCCCTTGCACAGGCAGGGCCGGGGGCCTGGTTTAAGAAAGAAGGTGTGAAGGTCAGTGTGAGCTTAGCCAGGACTAAGCCCATGCTGATTCAGTCCATGGTTTCCAAATTCATCCTCCAAGTGGAAATGTTCACAAGCACAAAGAGCCTTCTGTGAGGCAGGGTGGGAGAGCGTGAGCTCTGTTCTAGTCCGAAGGGCTTTGAGTGCTCAGTGCTCAAAGCCAGGGATTCTGCCCCAGGATGGCACTTGAACAGCCCCTTCTTTGGGGGGACTTTCCTTCTGTGACAGTTCTTTCTCCACTGACAGAGACATTGCCCGGGGTTACGAGCGCATCCCCATTCCCTGTGTCAATTCTGTGGACAGTGAGCCCTGTCCCAGCAACTACAAATACGTGTCCCAGAACTGTGTGACCTCCCCGATGGACATTGACAGGAACATCACTCACTTACAGGTGAGGGGTCCTGGTTTCTTCCTGTTCTGGGCCGTGCAGTGCTCCTCAGAACAGATTTGGCATTCCAAATGGGAATGCTGAGTCCTCATATTGCCATCAAATTCCAGCTGAGGTTGAGTTCCTCACCTCCAGCTCTTGATGTGGGAGATGGGATTTTGATTTTCTTCAGTTTTGGGGCTTAGCTGAGCTCTGTGTTCAGCTGTAGCAGCGACCATCTGGTGCTGGCTGCCGTGGCTCCCATTTATCCTTGTCCTCTGTTCCGAGGCTGCAGATTCAGGGAATGATGAACATCAATTTGCCATGGACTGCAGCACCCAGGCCGAGGTCCTGGCTGTGATGCTGCAGTCCTGGCAGGGCTGGGTGGGGAAAGCAGAGGTGGGGAAGTTTAGGGTGAGGGTGAGCCCTTGCTGGGCACAGCTCTGAGGTGGCTGAAGTGACCTTCCCATGGCCAGTCCCTGTTGTGCAGCAGCTGCTGGTGAGGCTGTGCTGGCCTGGGGATGCAGGGGAAGCAGCCAGCTGGAGTGGGAAGCGGGAAGCAGCAGGGGAGGACTGAGCACAGCTGCATCATCTCCCAGCTCTGGTCCCTCCTTGGAGCTTTCCTTGTTCCCAAGTGTGGAGAACAGCTCACAGGGCATGGGGCAGGGTTGGTAACAGGGACATCCTCCCATGAGCAGTGAGGCTGGCTCAGAGTGAGATCCCTCCTTGCAAGGCAGAGTCCTTTGGTGCTCAGCGCACACAGAAATGAATAATGGAGTTAAAGTGCCACTGAATGGTGGAGCTGGTGATCCTTCTGGCCAAGGAGCTGCAGCAAGGGGAGGAGATGTGGCTTCAGTTGTGTGAGTGGTGTGGGATTAACCCTTTGCTTCTCTTGCAGTATTGTGTCTGCATAGATGACTGCTCCTCCAGTAACTGCATGTGTGGCCAGCTCAGCATGCGCTGCTGGTACGACAAGGTGAGGACACACAGCCCCCTCCTGGCTCACACCAGGGCTTGAGAGCTCAACTTTGCCTAATCCAGCTCCTTGCACTCAAAACCAGCTCAAAACCAACTCAAAACCAGGTTGGACAGGGCTTGGATCAACCCTGGTCTAGTGGAAGGTGTCCATGCCCATGGAAGGGAGTGGAACAAAATAAACTTTAAGGTCCCTTCCAACCCAACCCATTCTCTGCTTCTGTAATTCCAGCTCCTTTCTTCTCGACTTAAAATGCCTGAAGTTGTAGTCTCAGCTCTGAGACGTGTGTGATAATCCAAACTAAGGTCCCAGGGCAGCTTTTCTTCTTCTTTCTTGTGTTATTTATTTGTGTTTCTCTCGTGCCAACTGAGCCATTAATTACACCCATGTGATAGGGAGCATTTAACAACCCATGCATGAAATCAGCTTCCATTTCAGAGCAATGTGGAAAGTGCTGTAAGATGTAAACAAAGGGAAGGGAGTAGAGAGAGAATTTTTCTTTAATCCGCTTTTATTTATTGTGATTCTTCTGGATGAAGGCAAAGTAAAGATGTTTTCCCTGCCACATTGCCAGAAGTCAGGTTTGTTTTGGGTAAATGCTTCAACCCTCCAGGGAGGTTTGGAGATTCATCTTTGGGCAGGTGCTGCAAAGATCAGAAGTTCTGTGAATCTCTGCAGGTTTCTCCCAGGGGGAATGTTGGCATCTTTCTTGGCTTTGTAGCCATTTTGTTTGCACGTTAATAGGTGATTACACCTTTCAAGCCTTAAAAGCCAAATTTGTTAAATACGACAAATTGCATCCGTCACTTCCTTAGTCCCATATGTTGGTAAATAATTGATTTGGAGGTTTTGGGAGCGTTATTTGGGGAGGTAATGTGGTTCACAGAACTTGGGTGTACTGGCCTTGGACTGTGGAAGTTCAGGCTCTATTCCAGAGGCAGGGTAAGCATCCCCTTCTGCCCTCCAGCACAGCAAGTGGTAATAAACGATGATGATGCACACCAGTTTTCTGCACAGCACTGGGAGGTTTTCTTTTAGTGCTGTGTAGGGTGATGCCAGGCAGCAAAAATCGAAATTCTCTGGCTGTTTGTGAGCTGTGGGTGACAGTGGTGACTGTGCTGCTGTCAGGGTAGAACAAAACCACTGCAGAGCCTGAGCTCTGGCGCTGGGTTTGGGGAGGTCGGGGCATGACTCTGCCTTGGGGTGCTCTCTTAGGTTTTTAGCCGGGGGGAATTTCTGCCTGTGGTTTTGGGGATCCCAGGAGCAGACAAATAAGCCAGTCTGGGGTGGCTCTCTCCTTCAGGATGGCCGACTCCTGCCTGAGTTCAACATGGCTGAGCCCCCCCTGATCTTCGAGTGCAACCACGCGTGCTCGTGCTGGAGAACCTGCAGGAACCGGGTGGTGCAGAACGGCCTCAGGTGAGCAGCAGGGGCCAAGCACAGCTGATCTGGGCAGGACCAACCCCAAACCCATGAGCTCTCTGCCTCTCAGCTCACCCATAAACCCACAAAACCCAGCACAGAAGCTGGGGCTGGTGGGATGGAAGTGGGTTCCTGCGGCAGTGAAGCAGCAGTGGGTTGATGAGCTCAATTAACATCTCAATTAGTATTTGCACCCTGCCCATGGCACCACCAGGTGGGAACTGCAGTGTTCTTTCATCAGCTGACCATAAAACATACAAATGGCTTGTGGGTTTGCATGCACAGCCCAAGTGTGGTGTCTCAGGGGGAGAGCTGAGAAGGACGTGACAGCAGCAGAGCTGCAGAGTCTTAATTCAGAAGATCTCGTGAGCCAGCAGTCTAGGTTAGAAATACAGGCCAGCATGCCCAGACTTGGCTGCTTAAAATTTCCAAGTTACTGGCATGATTCCCTCTGGATTGGATACCTCAGTACCTGTTGGCCTTGCTGCTCCAGGTTAGACCATTGGGATTTTGGTGCCTGGCTAAAAATGTCAATGTTTTGGTTTGGAGGAGTTTGCCACTGCAGTAAGTTCAAAGGGATCCCACTGGGAAAAAAAAAAAAGACTTTTTGGAATTTTTTATAGTGCTGACAACACTCTCTTTGCAAGCTTTGTAGTTTCGATGACATTTTGCAATGTTAAAAATAAGCAAGGAAGAAACTCGATGTGTTTCCACAGAACTTTACCTCTCTCTGGTTTTCCCTGCCAAGCTCCCGAGCTCCGGTGCCTCCGTGGGTGTTTCTTTAGGAGCTGTACAGCCAGAGCTGCTGCTTTTGCATTTTTTGCCTTGCTGAAGGGTTTCTTCTGAAAGATGGGAAGGGTTGGGAACCCAACCACGAGCTGGGGAGAGCAGCTCTGCTGGGAAGGAGGGCCAGGTGCTGGGCAGAGCTTGCAGTCCCCGGGGAGGCAGCGGGGAAGGCTCCTGCTGTGGGGCTGCAGCTGACACTGGGGTGCTGCTGCTCCGTTTTCAGTGCTTCCTTTATCAGATTCTCTCCAAATTACCTCTGCCTGGCAGAGCACACGTATCCAGCTGGCAGCCTGGCCCAGCTCAGCTGGCAGGCTCAGCTCAGAGCCGTGGCCCCGCTGCCACTGGTGTCAGCTCCGCTGCAGAGCCCAGACCTGAGCTGGGCTCTGCTCTGATGGACGAGGCAAAACCTGGGGGAGCTTCCCCAAGCCCTAAACCCAGCATTAGACCCAGTTTCTCTGAGAGCAGTCACTCCCCTGAGGTCATGGTTTGCCCTGGTGAAGCTGTGGGCAAACAGGATGAAATTCACATCCTTTGGTTTGAGCTGACGGTGCAGCGGGGAGTGGGTGGGGGGAAGTGCAGTACTGGGAAAAGCAACAGGGTGAAGTTAAGGTGAGCATCAGATTTCACTTAATTCCGATAACAGCGTTGCTGAGAGTGGGTTTTGGTTCCCTCAGGGATAGAGTGAGCTTTTCCTAGCCCTGGAGACTGTTCATCCTGCACTTAACTCAGGTTCTGGCTGAGCACGAGGCAGAATGACTTACAGGATTGTTTCTCTGCCTATAAACCCCATCAGTAAAATTCCACAGAGCAGCTATTACACCAAGAAGTCTCAAGTTGCAATGTTTCTTCCTTGTCTTTCAGCCAGGCAGCTGGATATGATGGAATTGCTGAATGCCCCGGCCTTGGCAGAGGGCAGAGGGGTCAGAGCACTTAGCTCAAGGTGTTCTTTGGTCCCTGGGAGCTCCCTGCCTTCCCCCTCAGCACCACTCCCCGCACAGCTCCGCTGCCTTAAATCCCTTTCCACATTCCCTGCTTCCCCCAGGGCTGCATGGAGGGGAAGGAAATGCTGCTGGTGGGATTCTGATATCCTCTGTAAATCACCATCACACATAGCATCCAGCCCTGTCCCCTCTTCCCCAGCCCCTTGGTGTGCAGCTGGGCAGGCAGAAGGGGCTGCCTGGCACCTGTCCCTTGTTCCTGGGCTGTTTCCATGCCAGCATCTGCCCACAGCTGGGAGCTGTGGGAGTGGAGCATCCCTGCAGTGTGAGAACGGGAGGGTGGATATTAAAATCCCCCGGGAGTGTGTGGTGACGGAAGGTGCTGGCTTTTTGCTCATCTCTCCATGAAAATCCGTTCTTTCTGTGGGGTGCTGCCATCAACGTGGCTTCATTTCCTCTTGTCCTCTTTTCCAGGACTCGGTTGCAGCTTTACCGGACACAAAAGATGGGCTGGGGAGTGCGGACGATGCAGGACATTCCTCTGGGAACCTTCGTGTGCGAGTGAGTTGTGCAGCTTCCATCATCCAGCAATCCCATCCATTCCCAAATCCAGCCCTGAGTGAGTTGTGCAGCTTCCATCATCCAGCAATCCCATCCATTCCCAAACCCAGCCCTGAGTGAGTTGTGCAGCTTTCATCATCCCAGCAACCCCAGCACTTCCCAAATCCAGCCCTGAGTCGTGCAGCTTCCGTCATCCAGCAATCCCATCCATTCCCAAATCCAGGAGTAAATTGTGCAGCTACCATCATCCAGCAATCCCATCCATTCCCAAATCCAGGAGTAAATTGTGCAGCTACCGTCATCCAGCAATCCCATCCATTCCCAAATCCAGGAGTAAATTGTGCAGCTTTCATCATCCCAGCAACCCCAGCACTTCCCAAATCCAGCACTTCCCCGGGGCACAGGTGCTTTGCTCCTCTTTAAGGAGAGGTTTTCGTGCAAATGACGTTGGCATCGAGCCCAGCTGCTGCCCTCAGCCAGAGGTTTCCTGACTCCACTTCCTTCTCTGTCTGTCCTTTTCCTCTCAGTGTGGAGCTTTCTCCACCCCCCTCTGCCTTGCTGGGATCTAGACTCAGGTCTTCCCCCTTTGAAACCCAAGTGGTGGGGGAAAAGCACATTTGGGTTGTGCTGCAAAGGGGCTCAACTCATTTATTTGCCATGGATATGGGACGCTGCAGGCCAGGGCAGTTTGGAACAACTTTCTCTGCTTCAATCCTGACTTCTGCAGAGGTTTTCCAGTGTCACAGCTCTGGCTTTAGTCTGATTCAGCAGAACAGTGAAGCACTTGGGGTTAAGCACGTGTTTTGGCCCTGACTCAATAAAGTACTTAGGCACAGAAATGTTCAGATTTATGTCAAGTGAAAAACCTGTCATCAGACCCCACGGTTTTAGGCTTTAAAGTGTACTTTATTAAATAGTTTAGAAAAGTGTTTTCTTCATTGCAATACAACAGTGAGTGAAGACTTTCTAAATAAGGCTGGACTCGTGTCCATCATGGAAATAGGTGCTGGGGGGTTTTAGAACTTGTTATTGATGTGTTGTGGAATTGGGGTGGGGGATTAAGAAAGATTATTGCAGTATTTAAAAGAAACGAGTCCTTCCTGGGATTCTCCACGAGCACCCCACAGACCTGGCTCCTTGTTTTCCTCCTCTCTGGAGGAAGAAAATGGGGCTGCCAGGACACAGCAGATCCTGGGATCAGCTCCTCTGGAAGAACATTTTGTGTGAAACACCTGGATTAGAGCCCTGGGTGGGCGGTTGCTTTGGCCAGTGGTCGTTACTCTGCTTTGGAAGGGTGATTGCAGTGGTGTGACCTTTATCCTGTAACTCTTCACAGGCACCAGGAGAGGCTGAGGGAGCTGGGAAAGGGGCTCAGCCTGGAGCAACGGAGGCTCAGGGGGGACCTTGTGGCTCTGCACAACTCCCTGACAGGAGGGGGCAGCTGGGGGGGGTCGGGCTCTGCTGCCAGGGAACAGGGACAGGAGGAGAGGGAACGGCCTCAAGTTTCACCAGGGGAGGTTCAGATCAGAGATATGAAAATGGCTTTTTGCTGAAGGAGTGGCCAGGCACTGGAATAAGTCACCCAGGGGGTTGGAGTCACCACCTCTGGGAGTGTTCAAGGGGTTTGGGGTGATTGTGGTGGTGCTGGGTTCATGGTTGGACTCGACCATCCCAAAGGTCTCTCCCAGCCCTGATGATTCTGTGACTCTGCAGCTGCCTCCTGTCCCTCCAGCACAGCCCTGGAAGCAGCAGCTTGGCGAGGGGGGGTGTGGCAGTGCCACCCTCCCGTCCCACTGGGCTCCCACGGAGCTCTGCAGCTCCTCAGGGCTGTGCAGGTGAATCCCTGGCCTTGGAATCTGGGGCTGCTCAGGAGCTGCTGTTGCTCTCCCTGTGCTGCTGTTGCTGTGGGCTGGGTTGAATCCATGCTTGGTTGGTAGGTGGTGGAGCTGCTCCTTCTGCAAACAGCACAGCTGCTGCTGGCTTTTGCTGGAGAGGCTGGGAATTAGTGGGATGCAGAAACCAGAGGATCTGCTCTGTTCCTTTTGCATCCATTTATTTTTGAATATTTGCCTTCTGTTACAGCAGTGCTTTAGGATGGTACTGGCTGCATCAGGCCAGGTGTTTTTAGCCACACCTTCAGCCAGAGAAGCCCCAGGCCTCCTGCTCCCACATCCTGTGGAAAACCCCAGAGCCTCTGCTAGGGATTGCGTGTTGCTCTTGGTTTTTGCATGGAGTGCCCTCTGATCACTGAATCATTAAGGTTGGAAAAGACCTCCAAGATCATCAGTTCCATCCTCACTCAAGTCCAGCCTGTTTGAGCAGGGATGAGGGGCCCTGTGAGGCTCTGGGATGGAGTTATTTGCCATCAGTGTGCTGAACATCCTGCTGGGAAGAAAGACACTGCCTTGACCACAGGAGTTCTTAAATGAAGGGGGTCCTGCTGTTTTTTGGGTAGGAACACGCACCCCTTGCACATCCTCCCCTAACTTTGGGCCTGGAAAATCAGGGCCCCATTTGTGTCTGTGAACAGCCTTGGAAAGGAAATGAGTTACAGGAATAGGCTTTAAAGGAGCATCAAACCAATGATTTTTAATTCCACTGTGGTGTTTTGTTTCACTGAGTTACAAACCTGCAGTGGCTGTCTCTGGGCAGAATTATTCAGCTGTTCTCAGCTGCTGCTGCCTGCTGGGCCTTTCCACAGCAATTTCTCTCCCTCTCTGGCCACCTTTCTGTGCTTCAGGCCTCCAGGGAGTGGGTGATTTCCAGCAGCAGAGCAGTGAGGGCAAACAGGAGGCTCCCAGTTGGGAGCTACAGCCAAAAATCCCTGGTCACAGAGCGCAGGGATTCTCTCCAGGTTGGTGTTTCCTGGCTCTCCTCCTCTCCAGCCTGGGAGTTAAATGCTGCCTTGAGCCCCAGGGGGATTGGAGGCAGTTGTTTAACACTTGGGATGTGCCTGAGGGCTGCAGGGAGAATGCGAGAGGACTGCTGGTCACCGGAGTTCTGTCGATGCTGCAAAGAATATTTATTCATGTGGTGAATCCTTTGCTTGCAATAATTCGTGTTTCACTGCAGGCTGGGAACACTCACAAACCAAAATCACAGAATCACAGACTGGTGTGGGCTGGGAGGGACCTTAAAACCCATCCCATTTCATGTCCCATGGGCAGGGACACCTTCCGCCACCCCAGATTGCTCCAAGCCCTGTCCTTGGACACTTGGAAAGCTGCTGTGCTGCTGCTTCTTTCTCACATCCTCCCCCAGTCCCTCCACTCTGAGTCTCTTACTCTGACTAAAGCAGCTCGGGGCAGGAAGTGCTGAACCTTGACAGCCCAAAACTGTTTAAAATGGAGACAGGGAGGTGTGGGAACACCAGTGCCATGGGGACTCCTGCAACAAGGGGGGTTTGCACCGAACCCAGACCTCTCTGGCTGTGGGGCTGTATTTGGAGCTTCTCAGCAAGGCCAGGGCAAGCAGCTCTGCTTCATTCTGCTTGGAGAGCCAGCCTGTCACCTGGTTTTACAACAGGGTGGCTGGAGCTGGGATCACAGCTCAGATTTATTCTGAGAAAAAAGCCCAGATCCTTCCAGGGATCCTGCCGGGACCTAAGACTTTTAAACCAAAACTTTTTAAGTTGTGTAGCCTATAAGTGCTCGAAATACCCTGGGAAATACAAGAAGGGCAGACACAAACGTTTTGTTTTGGGGTGTGATCAGCACGAGGGCTGCAGTGGTTGTGGGACAACCTGAGTCTGACCAGGAACTTCAGGAGAGTTGGATTCCTGTGTTGATCTTGGCCAGCAAAGAGATTTGCAAAAGGAAACTTAGTCCTCAGGAAAAATGTAAATTGATTTTTAATACTAAAGTTGTTTTAATGCCATTAAAGTAATTTTTAACGTTATTTAAGTGTTGCTCTGAAGAGAAAAGAGTTTGGAGCCGGATTTTCACTGCTGCCAGTCAGCAGGGCTCTGTTTGGTGGCTCGGAGCTGACCAGCCCTGTGGCTGTGCTTGCCCCTCTGTGGCTGGGCTGCATCCCTGTGTTCCTCTCTTCCCAAAAAGAGGTGTTGAACCTGTGATCACAGGAGCCTCTCATTCCTGCCTGCCCTTTGCCCACAGGTACGTTGGGGAGCTGATCTCCGACTCCGAGGCCGATGTCCGTGAGGAGGACTCCTACCTCTTCGACCTGGACAACAAGGTACTGTGTCTGCAGGTGTCCAGCCAGACAAACACGGGGTCCTGCCTCCCCAAAAGAGCCCAGAGAAAGTTTGTCTCCATCTTGATGTGCAGCAAAATCCTGCAGAGAGCACAGTTGCTGTGCTCTGGTGGAAGCGTGGTTGGGGTGAGACTCAGGGCTGGTTCAAAGGGCGGCAGAACCAACACGTGCTGCCCACACCACTTCTGAGCAAGGTGCTCCTCTGTCAAACCCCTTGGAGCATCCTGAGGTCAGTTGTCCAGGGCTGGGTACTCCCAGCCTGGCACCTCTGTGGTTGGCAGCTCTGTGAGTTCTTCATAAAGTGGTGATGAGCTGAAAGACTGAAAAAAACTCCCAGAAAAACCCCTGTTCACTCCTGAAGGATCCATCAGGTACCCTGGCAGGGGCTTGTTCTGCTGCTTGTTCCGCTGCACTGCTCCCTGGAGGCTCTCAGAGCACAAATTTGGCTTTGCAAAGTACAGTCTGAAAGTTTTAGGCAGGGCCATGAGTTCAGACTCCCCCTGGGGAAGGAGAAGTGAGACGAGGTGAGCTGGGGACTCCCAGGAGTGGGGTGGCTTCCAAGGAAGGCTGTAAAACACTCTGTGCCTTGTTTCTGTCATCAGCTGGTGACAAAGAAGCTTTGCTGGGTTGGTTTTTTTTTGTCCTCTTCTCCTTCTTTAAAGCAGCACACATTTCAAGAGCTGAAAAAAGATAAATAATGAATCTGGTGTAAAAACAGGGGGTCAGACTGTAATTAAGAAGCTGAAAGGGACTTTAGCCTGGTTTGTGCATTTATGAGCAAGAGCCCACCTGGGCCCTGCCCTGCCCTGCCTCTTGCAGCCCTGAGGGAAAACCTCAGTGCTGGCTCCTGGGGAGCCTTCAGGGAAGCAGGGAGGGAGGCCGAGGTGGAGCATCTGTAGAAAACCAGTCACCAAATCACTGAGGGATGGTTAAAGCTGCTCAGCAGGCCGGGCAGAGAAGGGCAGGGCAGAGCCAGCGGGTCCTGTGTCCTCCAGAGTGATGGGGCATTGCCAAGGGTGTGAATCCCAACCCTGGAGGGGCCTCGAGGGCCTGGTGTGTCTGGAAGGAATGGCCTGAATGGATTTGTGCTCTGGGGAGAGTGGCTGGGCTGTCATTTGTTGTCCCTGTTCCTTGAGATGTCACTCTCAGCCCCGTGTGAGGTGGCCCTGGAGTGTCCCAGGTCCTGCTGTGGGTGTGGCAGTGGTGCTGCCATCCTGCCCCACTTGGAATGGTGGCATTGCCACGGTGGCATTGCCATGGGTGAAACTGAGGGAGTGGAATCACTCATCTGTGCAATCAGAGCCAGTGACACCCTGTGTGCTCCAGGCCCGTTGGGGTGGTGCCTCCCCCAGTTTTTGGGGTGTTTTCCTGGGCTCCTGCACCCCCGAGTGTGACCTGGCACAGCTCATCCATTAACGATCCGAGGTGCTTGTCCAAAAGGAGCACCACTAATGCATCCTTTTGCTTTTGGCCTCTTTGCAACTGAAATTAGCTGCTGTAATTAAAGCCTCTGCTCTGCACAGTCATTCTCTGCTGGAATAAAAAAGCCCTGAGGGGGGTTCTTTTATTTTCAAGGAAAACAAAGTATTACTGCTCTCTGGGCTCTCTGGAAAGGGTATTTCTGTGTTCTCACTTTCACTCTTATCTGCAAAACCCTGTGTTTTCTCCAGGCTCTGGCTCTGTGTTTCCAAGCTGTCATGTTCAATTAGAGGACAGAACAGATGCCTGTTCCCCCATCCAGGGGCTGGTACCCGTGAGGTGTCTGCACTGAACATCAATCCCATTGTGCCAAAGCGGTGCTTGGGCTGGGAGAACTGGTGTGCCAGAGTGTTAAAAACCAGCTCTTGGGGTGCGTGGGGGCAGAGTGCTGTGCAGAAAACTCTATTTTCAGGGTGCTGTTGAATAGAAATTGAATATAAAAGTAAGTGTGTGTGTGTGTGTGTGTGTGAGTGTGTGTGTGTGTGTGTGTGTGTGTGTTTGCAGTCCTTCCAGAGCCGCAGGGAGTGCCCTGCCCTGGCTGTTCCCGGAGCTCTCCGGAGTGTGAACGGAGACCCCAACAGCCTGATGGTTTATTTGAGGCCAGAACTCCCACCCCCAGCGTGCCCTAAGGAGCGCTGCCCCCTCTCTCCCCAGGACGGAGAGGTTTACTGCATCGATGCCCGTTTCTACGGCAACATCAGCCGCTTCATCAACCACCTGTGTGAGCCCAACCTCATCCCGGTGCGGGTGTTCATGTCCCACCAGGACCTGCGCTTCCCCAGGATCGCCTTCTTCAGCACCAGGCACATAGAGGCTGGCGAGGAGATCGGGTACGTGCCACCCCGCCCGTGCCACCCCCCAGGGGGGACCAGGGGAGGAGAGCTCTGGCTCGCTCCAGCTCTTTGCTCCAGGGGTTGTGTCTCAAGGATGCCCCTGAAGCTTTGCAAAGCCCCAGGCTCAGCCTGGCCGTGTCCACTCAGAGCCCTGAACCCCCCAAGCCCTGGGCTGAGCCCCCAGTGTGGGTAGCAGGGGAGGGGGTTCTGCCTCTCTGCCCTGCTCAGGTGAGACCCCCACCTGCAGAGCTGCCTCAGCCCTGGGACCAGCACAGGAGGGACCTGGAGCTGCTGGAGAGAGTCCAGAGGATGCCATGGAGCTGCTCCAGGGGCCCCTCTGCTCTGGAGCCAGGCTGAGAGAGCTGGGGGTGCTCACCTGGAGAGGAGAAGGCTCCAGGGAGAGCTCAGAGCCCCTTGCAGGGCCTAAAGGGGCTCCAGGAGAGGGACTTGAGACAAGGCATGGAGGGACAGGACACAAGGAATGGCTTCCCAGTGCCAGAGGGCAGGGTTAGGTTAGATTGGATTATATTGAACTAGATTAGATAAAATGAGATAAAGGAAGAAGTCTTCCACAATGAGGGTGGTGAGGCCCTGGCACAGGGTGCCCAGAGAAGCTGTGGCTGCCCCATCCCTGGAGGTGTCCAGGGCCATGCTGGCTGGAGCTCCAATGGAAGGTGTCCCTGCCCATGGAACAGGATGATCTTTTAGGTTCCCCCACCCCAAACCATCCCGGGACTCTGCAAAGCCGCGGCAGCACCGACGTCCCGCTCGCTCCCCTTTGCCGCTGCCCTTCCCTGACCCCTCCCGTGTCTCTCTCCTGCAGCTTCGACTACGGGGACAGGTTCTGGGACATCAAAGGCAAATTCTTCAGCTGTCAGTGCGGTTCACCCAAGTGCAAACACTCGAGCTCGGCGCTGGCCCAGCGGCAGGCGAGCACCTCAGCCCAGGACACGCAGGAGAACGGGCTCCCCGACACCAGCTCCGCCACGGCCGCCGGCCCCTTCTGAGACTGACTCCTTCCCAGCCCAGAGATTCACACACTGTCTGCATTTCCATTTCAAAGAGAAAGA
>VZRR01001451.1:0-21478 GCA_013398015.1 Oreocharis arfaki | reverse complement strand
TTTGTGTTTGTTTTTTTTTTTTTTTGTTCATCTCTTCTAGAACATTCATAATGCCATCATGTTTATTATTATTATTTTTTTTTCTGTTAATGTTTTTGACAGTTTTAAAGGAGCAGCCTTTTGGCTCTGATCATTTTCTTGTTCTGTTTTCAATGAAATCAATAAAAAAAAGGAAAAAAAAAAAGTGCTTTAAAAGGAGTTTGGCTTTTTTTTTGTCTGCTTGGAGGGCAGGGATGGCCCTCGGTGGGGCTGAACTGCTCCTTGGTGGGCTTGAAAATGAAGAAAGCAACAAAAAATTCCCCCATTCCTGCAAAGAAAAGCAGCCTGGGTGACTGTTTGCCTTTTATTCTGGGGGGCTTGGGCTTGGTTTTTAAAATTTAGTGTAATTAAAAGTTTGGGAGCCTGAATTCTGGATGGGCACACCAAGCTTTGGGGGTCCCGGGGTGTCTCCCCACCCCCTGGCAGGGGGAAATGAAATAAAATTAAACCAAAACCACCCCGGAAGAAGGTGAGGGGGAGAAGCTGCTTGGCAGCAACCCCTGGGGGTGTTCCCAGCACGGGGCTCTGGGGGGGTTTGGCTCTGCCAGGGCTGGGTTTGGGGGTCCCAGGGGAGCCCCGGGCTGGGTGGGGGCTGCTGTGACTGAGCCCCGGCTGCCCCCTGCTCCCAGAGGGTTTCCCTGCTCCCAGAGGGTTTCCCTGCTCCCGGAGGGGTTCCCTGCTCCCGGAGGGTTTCCCTGCTCCGGGGTCAGGGATGGGACGTGGAGGGGTCAGACCCAGCTCTGGGGGATCACAGGGCACCGCAAACCCCCCGAGCTGAGGAGTTCTCCTGGCTCATCTCCTGCTAAAAAGCCCCCAAAAGCAGCACCGATCAACCTGGGCCAGTGAAGCCATGAAATGACCCTGCGTCCTGGAGCTGATCTGGCTTCTCTTTATCGACTCCTTCCCTCTCTTTGTGCTGCCGTGACCTCCTCCTCCTCCTCGGAAATGTGAGCGAGGCTGATGGTTATCCTGCAGCCCAGGTAAGAGTTATAAAACCTCTGTAAATGTGGAGTTTCACCTCACATCTCATTCCTGAGCCTTTGCCAGAGCTGGAAGAAATATTGCTTTATCTCCCTGCTAGCACAGAATATTCCTTCGTCTGCTGAAGGAGCTCCCTTATCACCCTTTTAATTTCCTTTCTGGTGCCCCGGGCAGGATGAAAAACCTCGGCTGCTGTCACTGGAGGCAGGGAAAGGCCTCGATGTCCTGGCTGTGAGAGGGAGAACCAGCCTGGGGTTCAAGTTTAAGGCTGCAGGAGCGGTGGCAGTGATGGGGGGACAGGAGCTGGTGCCAGGGCAGGTCAGGCTCAGCCTTCCCCAGGCCCAGGAATGGCCTGAATGCCCAGAAAAAGCAAATATTGCCGGGTGCTGCCTGCGGGGAGAGGTGTGCCTCACCTGGGAGGGGGCCAAACTCAGCCCCACACCTGAGCTTTTGCTCATCTCTGCCTTTCAATCTCTAATTAACCAACGTGAGGGTCATTAAAGAGGGCTCAGGACTGTGTTAAGCATCTGCTGGGGCTCCCTCTTTGCTGGTGGCACTGGGGGGACACACACAAGGTTTTGATGGAGTGGTGCCATGGGAGGGGACAGCACCCGGCCAGGGAATGGCACCTGGGTCAGCTCTGCTGCCCCTGCAGCATCAGGGGGGACCAGCAGGAAGGAAATGCCCCTGCCCGGGAAGTTTTTAATCAACAAATGCTCTGCAGCCCTCTGGGATGGGTGTGGGAGTGGAAGGAAGGAAGTTCAGGCACCAGCAGTGTCCCCACCTCGTCACACCCTGATCAGCACCGGCAAAGGTGGGGTTTGTGGAGCAGCTCCTCTCCCTCCGTGCCCCTGGAGCCCCTGGAGGTTTGCAGGGAGCTGGGATGAAGGTCCCAGACCTGCACTGGGGGGTTCTGCCCCCGTGCTGAGCTGGGATTAAATTCCCCACGGCACAAAGCTGTCCCAGGGTGGCAGCAGGGCCTGGGCAAAGCCAGGCTTTGTTTAAACACTCGGGGCTCTGCTCTGTAACAAAGATGACAGGAGAGGACATTTAAAGGGCTGCTGTTCACCAGGGATCCCTTGGCCAGCTGTAACACCCCGCAGAGACTGTGCTGGACACCGGGAGCCTCCCTGCCCCGTTCCCCTCTGAGGGGGGTTTGCAAAAGCCCCCAAATCCCTCGGAGCCCAGCAGAGCCCTGGGGATGAGTTACCTTGCAGGAGGAGCCCGGGAGCTGGGTGTGTGTTCTGCGCTTGGGAGGCTTTTCCCTTCCCCGAGGAAAGGGGGGACAGGGGAAGTGCCGCCCCCGATCCTCTTTTCAGACCGATTTACCCCATTTCCAGCCCCCTTTCCAGGCCATGAACGCCCCGTGCTGGGAGCTGGTGCTTGAGCTGGGCTCTGCTGTGGGAGCAAAGGGTTGGGGGGACGCTCTGTAACCAAATAATTTAGCAGAGCTAAAAGAAGGATTCGTGCTGTTGGTCGGATAGAAACCAAAACGATTTTGGGGCTGGAATTTTTCCCTACTGGGGGTTTGCTTTTTTGCTCTGTGCTCATCCCTCGGGAGCCTGGGAATGTGGACTCACTGTGAGGAGGATGGAAAGCACCTGGATATGGAGAGCTTCCCTCTGGAGGAGCCTCCATCTGCGAGCTCGGAATGAGGCTGATTTAAATGGTGATTTATTTGTCTGCAACGTGCAATAGGCTCGGGGAAAAAAAAAAAAAAAACAAACCCTCAGCAATCCTTGCTTGAAAAACAAGAAATCATTGAGGTTTTTCTCCCTCCTTTCAGAAAATACAGCGGCAATGAAACAGCGGTGATGGGTGAATAATAAAACCCTTCTGCGGAGCTCGCTCGTGCTAGATAAAGTACAAAGCCCCACTGATGCAGGGCTCGGGGTGAGCAGGAAATATTCCACCTGAGCAACAGCAATTAGTGCACTCGGCTTTGCCTTTGTTGTGCTCTGTAAATACAATTCTGAGCAGCAAATAAGCAGATAAGCTTTACCCAGACGCGGTAAGACAAATATCCCTTCCTCCCGCCTCTGCTGGGAAGAGAATTTCTCTCTGGTCGTGCAGCTGTTGGGGGGAAAGAGCTGGAATAAATCGCTTGGGAGTTCGTGAGCAGCAGATGTGGCCTGCACCGTTAGCAAAGCGACTTTATAGATGAGTAAAAGGGGAGTGGGGAGAATATTCTCATTTATCTCGTGAGGATCCCTTTGACACAGGCGTGAGCTGGGAGGAGTTGAGGAACTTCTGGGGCGTTTTGTTCTCCTGCTGCAGGGAGCTCCTTTTCTGCCCTGGAGCGAATCCCCGGAGCTCTTTGGGGGAGCGGGACGGGTCAGGAACCCGCGGGATGCTGGAGCTGAAGTTTGGGACGGAGAAAGAGCAGGAGCTGGGCAGGGATTTGATGCTCAGCACCAGCACGCAGGGACTGGGTGGGGAAACGCCAAAATGATGCATTTTAGTGGGACGCAAACCCCAACTGAGGCAGCTTTGATGCAGGTTGTGCCTCAGCTCTCCCCGCCTTTCCTTGGGGTGTAAATGCGCCTTTTGGCCTCAAACGGGGTTAAATTGCTCCCTGTGGGTCACCGATGTGCCCTGCCCTGCCCTGCCCTGCCCCGGGGCTGGCTGAGGTCAGGGGTGGATGAGCAATTCCCTCCCTGCCTGGCTCCCCCCTCACCCCCAGGAAGGTTTGGGATGTTTTAAGTGCTCTTGGAGAGCTCTAATCAGTGCCGCGCTGGTGCCGGGCAGAGGATGGGGACACAAAAGGGGTCCCTGGGAGCCCCCCGGGGGGGATCCATGAGCCAGACCCCAAATGAAACATTTCTCTGGACCAGCAGTTTGGCTGCATATCGGATTCTGTTAAAGGAATTCAATTTAGAGAACATCACGCCAGGCAGAGGAGCAGGAGAAGGGCAAAACATTATGGCTAAATAATTCCAATTAACCATCCCAGACCTTTCTGGCTAATTCAGTTGGAGTAAGTGTTGCCTGGTGCGGGGATCTGCAGGGCTGAGATCCTCCCGCAGCGCCAGGGACTGTCTGGGGGCTGGAGCTGAGGAGAGGCTGGATTGATGTTATTGAGCTTTATTTCTTGAGACAGAACAGAGAAGGAAGGATCTGGACTGTGAAGCAGAGCTCGGGCACCTCTCCTGCAGCCGGTCCTCGCTGCCGCTTCCCTTGGCACTCACGGCGATTTCCAGGCTAATTCCTAAATCAGTGAAAACATCAAAGCAGTGCCTGGAACGGGGCAAATGATCCAGCCCAGCTCTGCTCTGCTCTGCTCTGCTCTGCTCTGGAAAAACAACCCAGATCCCGACGTGAAGCTTTACCAGAAGGCTGGAGATCAGCCCTGGGTTTTAAAGCCAAATATTTGTGGTAGAGAAACTTCATTTCACTCTTCAGGTTATTGGTTATTCTTTGACTTTCCAAGTAGTTGGCCCCAGCACTGACACCAAAAAGTGTCAGGCCCTTTGCTTTCTCCAGCTGCATTTTGGGGCAATTCCCAGATTTGGGTGACAGGGATATTTATTCATCTTTGAGTGGTGAAAATTCCTGAGATTTCAGCTCAGAGAAGGAAGCTCAAACACGTGGAGGTTTGGGAAGTGCTTTGTCTGGGTTTTACCCTCCCCAAATCTCTGCCAGAATATCCTGAGCTGGAAGGGACCCACGAGGATCATCCAAGTCCAGCCCTGCACTGAACAGCCCCACAAACCCTGCAGGGAACATCTTCCCTGAGCTTCTAAACCACCTCTCATTCCTTCAGCCCCCCTCCTGTGACATCCTGAAAAAATTCTGATACTCAAAAATCGTTGTGGGTTAGTTTTTTTTTCTCCCCCAAATACTTGAATTGCTCCCCATGCCTCTTGTCTGAAAGCCTCTTCCCCCTGGTTGTTTTCTTTTCTTGTTGGAAGTCTTAATTTTGATAATTAATTAAACAGCCCCAGTGTTGGTGTAAGTTCATGAGGTTTAGGGTCACTGATGCAAAAACCTCTGAGGGTGAACTCCCAAATCTTTTGGTGCCTTTTGAGCATCGTGGAAAACACCCATTTTCTGTTTGATTCATCATCTTTCTCCTCTTTTCCATTTTCCCGTGTTTTCATCCTCTGGTTTGATATTTGCCTCTCCCCTCTCCCTTCTGAGGCTTCTCCTCTCTCTGGCTGTGAGGGGGGAAACACAAAATCCTTGGATTTTGTCTCAGCAGCACAGGCAGCTCCCTCCCGGGGTGACCCGGCCCTGAGCTGCTCGGGCTCTGCTGGGGCTCAGGGCTTAAAAACAAATTGTTGCTGCTGTTTGACAACAAAAAACAAGATCAACAAGTGCCATTAGCTCGGGGCTTTTGCTGTTCTGAGACCTCCAGCTCCCCACACGTGAGGGTTCCCAGCACTTGGGTTTCTTTAGGGGTTTTTTATCCTCCTTCTCTTTCCAAAGTAGCCGAGCTCTTGATGTCAGTTCATGAATCTTCGCTCTGCTGGAGAGATGCAGGTCTGGAAGCTGTCAAGGAGCCTCTTTTATGAGCACTTGAAAGCAAAAAAAACCCATAAAGAAATGGGTGCTTGAAGAGTAGATGGGACTAATGAAGCTTTTTTATCCTGGGCAATTTGTGTGTACACAGAGTGGGGGCAAGGGGAATCCTACAGAGTGCAGCAAGCCCATGTAGGGCGAGGCAGTTAATAGGATGGAAATGAAATCAATATCCAAGGCTTAATTAAGAAGCTGCTTTTATTCACAGCCCAGGAAAAAAGCCCCCCCCTCCTCTCCCAGGTCAGGGGTGCCAAACACTTGCTGGAGTGCAGCCTCACATGGGCCGTGTCCTGCAGGCCCCTGACAGCCCAAGGGGCTTGGGAAAGGTTATTTTTGGTTATTTTTGGTTATTTTTGGTTATTTTTGGTTATTTTTGGTTATTTTCTCCTTCAGGAAATAGCAAGAGGAGAGAGGAGAAGGCAACGAGGGGAGAAATGAGGATGCAGCCCAATGGTCCTCCAGCTACGGCTTCAAACTGGAAGACAGTAAATTTAGTTGGATCTTGGGAAGGAATTGTTCCCTCTGAGCGTGGGCAGGCCCTGGCACAGGGTGCCCAGAGCAGCTGTGGCTGCCCCTGGATCCCTGGCAGTGCCCAAGGCCAGGCTGGACGGGGCTTGGAGCACCCTGGGATAGTGGGAGGTGTCCCTGCCATGGCAGGGGGGGGAATGAGGTGAATTTTAAGGTCCTTTCAACCCAAACCACTCTGATTCTATGATCCCATGATATTTGGGGTCAATTCCAAACCCCCATCACCTTCTGAGCAGGGAGAGGACTTATGGGGCCCCAAGGTGGGATGAGGAGGGAACAACAATCAGGAACTATTGAGCTCCTCTGCTTTTTGCCACTCGCAGAGCGAGCCTGATGTGTTTATTTCTCAGTGAAGAGAGAAATGTGGCTGTTCCCAAGAACAAATCCTTCCATAAACCGTCTGAAATAGGAACAGTACAGAGCCACTGAAGAGAAATATTCTAAACACAGAACTGGGCTGCTCAGACACTGGGTGTTACCCAATCAAGATTGGAGCAAGCAACCAATTTCTGATTAAAACACTGATTTGTGCTTGTTGTGGCTGCACGTGAAACGAACGAGGCACTCAGAGAGGTTGGGAAGCGAAGGGGTGAGGACCATGCCTGGCAGGGTGAGCGTGGGCCAGACCTGGTGTTGGCAGGGGAGGCTGCTGGGGCTGGGAGTAAATGGAAGAGCAGAACTGTTCACAAACACCCTGCAGGGCTGTCCCCCATCCCAGCAGGGAGGTGACACCTCAGGGTGGGCAAAATGGTCACGTTCCTGTCAGATTTCCTCCTCCCAGGCAGTGTAAATCAGTCTCAGCGATGTTTGCTGGTTTATACAGGACTGGTTTCACTGGGGCCTGCCCCCTTTGCTGCTGCTGGCTTTCAATTCCCGCTGCTCCCAGATTCAATTCCCTGCTTTTGGGAACCCCCTTTCCTGCAGGGTGAGCAGCTCCCCGGGTGGTTTTTGGACAGAGGGATCAGCCTGTGGGGCTCTGGCTGCCCATTCCATGCTGCGATCTCTTTCCCTGCCCTGCTGGTGCCATGTTCTGTGGGGCTCCTCGGGGCTGTGTCCCCCCAAACCCCCTGAGGGGCTCCTTGGGAGCAGGGAGTGATCCTGGCAGCTTTGGGAGTTCCATTCTCCTTTGTTCCCACTCAGCTCAGCCCCAAAACCAAGCGGGGGCTCCTCAGGGGTGTTTTGGGGACACTGCCACGTCCTTGCTGCCCGTGCAGGAGGTGCCACCAGCCTCGCTCAGCTCCCCAAATCCTGCTCCCACAGGAGCTCCCGTGGCTCTGAACTCTGTCCTTGCTGCTCTAAAGCATAAAGAACTTGCTCTGCCCTCACCTCAGCAGCACTGACCCCTGCTCCCAGTGGTTTTGGCATTTGTCCTTGACTGGACAAATGACCCCCGGGGCGGTGGCAGGGCTGGGAGCTGAGCTGACCCCTCGGCTCCCTGGCATGAAGTCCCATTTCCATTGCAGCCAAGTGAGGATCCCTGCAATTCCCAGGTTCCCGGGGAGGAGGGCAGGCGGATCCTGCAGTCCCTGGCAGGGAAGCTGTCCCTGCCCCGGAGCCCTGCGAGCTGGAATTACTGCGCTCAGAGGTGCCAGGCCTGCAAGTCCTGCCTCTGCATCTGGATTTCTCCAAGGAGCAGCAAACACCATCCCTCGACAGGAGCACGGGGAGGGGGAAGGACTGGCAGAAAAACCGACCTGAGGAGAGGCAAAAAAAAGACAACCTGAAGAGAGGCAAAAATCCAGCCTGAGGAGAGGCAGAAAAACCAGTCTGAGGTGAGGAAAAAAAATCCCACCTGAGGCAAAAAAAACCGACCTGAGGAGAGGCAGAAAAAACCAACCTGAGAGGCAAAAATCCAGCCTGAGGAGAGGCAAAAAACCAACTTGAGGAAAAAAAAAAACGACCTGCGGAGAGGCAAAAATCCAACCTGAGGTGAGGCGAAAAACCAGCCTGAGGAGAGGCAAAAAAACCAACCTGAGAGGCAAAAATCCAACCTGAGGAGACGCAAAAAAATCAACCTGAGGTGAGGCAGAAAAGCCAGTCTGAGGTGAGGCAAAAAAAACCAACCTGAGAGGCAAAAATCCAACCTGAGGAGAGGCAGGAAAACCAACCTGAGGAGAAGCAGAAAAACTGACCTGAGGAGAGGCAAAAATTAAACCTGAGGAGAGGCGAAAAAACCAACCTGAGGAGAGGCAGAAAAACCAGTCTGAGGTGAGGCAAAAAAAACCAACCTGAGGAGAGGCAAAAATCCAACCTGAGGAGAGGCAAAAAAAACCAACCTGAGGAGAGGCAAAAATCCAACCTGAGGAGAGGAGCGGCCCCGGCTGCATCCAAAGGCCCTGGATCAGCTCGCTGAGGGAACATTTGGTCTGAGGATCACAGAGGTTTCTCGGATCTCCAAGGAAACATCAAACACCTGGCACGGAAGGCAGAGGGGAAGTGCCCGTGCTGGATGGGCTCCTCCACCCAGCCCACCCTCCCCAGTGCCAGCTCTCCCTGGAATTCCCAGTTTTCCTCCTCCAGGAGAAGTCCTGCAGCAGATTGAGCTGGGGTAACCCCCAAGGAGACAGAGAGAGAGAGGCTGTGGGGTTTGGAATTTTTTGGTTGGGATCACAATAGATTTTTTTGGTTGTTATTTTAAGATGCTGGTGGAATTTCCGTGATGGCAGAGGGATGGCACGGGAGTGATAATGCCACAGAAGCTGCTTTGTAAACATAAATAATAACACAAGCATGGGCTTGAACTGAGCCTTTAAAAACCACACGTGAGCTCCCTTTGGAATCTCACAGGTTTTCTGAATGACTTTGATTTTTGTCTTGCCCAAAACCGCAGTCAGGGGTGCAAAATCTTGGAGCTCCAGGACTCGGGTGCCTCTTGCTGAGGTGCTCGTGGGAATCCCACAGGGCCAGAAACGCTGCCTGAAACTTTGCCTCGATTTTTAAACATGGGAATGCTTTAGAGATGTTTGACAGTGTGTTTGTGTTCCAGAGGCTGGCAGTGGGTTTAGTGCTTGGGGAAAAGCTGCCAGATCCCTTCAAGGCCCCTCTTCTGACTGCTGGGCTCCACTTGCTGCCAAAGCTGAGATGAGAAAATGGCCTTCCCGCTCCTAAACCTGCTTTGCTTTGCTTTATTTATTGTTTCTAACCCCTGTTCTTGCCAGTTCTCGTGCTGAGGAATTGTCAGCTGCCGTTTATTCCTCTAATTTCCCATTTTCTGGCGTTGCTGGGCCTGTCCTGCAGCACTCCCAGCGAAGAGCTTGCTCAGCTTTGCTGCATTTGGGCAGCGTTCCCCTCCTTTCTGGGCCAGCCCGTGTGGTTCAGCGAGGTTGGAAACGTCAACTCTTCAGCCATCTGAAGGAATAAATGTTTGGTGGAGCTCTGTTTGCTGACTGAAATCATTTCCTCAGCAATCCAAGCTCTCAGTGTCTCCTCCGATGTGAGCAGGAGTAATTAAGTCCTCTCGGTAATGCAGATAAACAACGCCTTTGGAGAGCCCTGAGGGCACCATAAATCAGCAGCCCGAGGTGCTACCCCTGAGGGCACTGCCCGAAGGCTCTGGTGGTGCCACAGTGTCCTCAGGGCCCACTTGGCACCTGGCAGGGTTTGTGGGATCTGCTGACGGGGATTTGGGGCTGTCCCTCCTCCAAACACACACGGATGGGAGTGCTGCCAGCCCTCCGTGAGCCCTGAGGTGAAACCCGGCCTGGCCTGGCAGAACCCAGGGCTGTGAACACATAAATACACATTTATGTTTATATATACACTGTTTTTTATAAATATCCATGTAAATAGCAACATTTGGGGGTTTTGTCTTTAAGTCTTGTTGTTGTTTGAACTTTGGGAGCCCAGACTGAGCATCTCCAAGGGAAGAGATGAGTGCCTAACAAGGAGATTATCCAGGGAAAACTGGGGGAAATAGGGAAAAAGGTGCAACTTTTCCACCAGCTCCCCAGCAGGACACGGCTGTGGATTCGGAACTGCTTCTGTTGTGCTCATTTCTTGAATCTTGACTTGTTTGCTGTCTTCTCTAGGTTGTTCTCAGAAGATTTCCTGGGTCGGAGGAGGTGATGGTGCCTCCGTTTTGAAGCATCAGGAGCTCCTAACAGGGTGCATCGTGTTGGAAGGGAAGTGTCTCAGCCCTGGTTGCTGCTGGCTGTGAGTGTGAGGCTGGTGCTGAAGGTTTAGGTGGTTCCAGGCACGACCAGAGGTGGGGGGAAAAATTTCTGCTGGAAACTTGGTGTAGAGGTTTGGGTGCAGATGTCCAGGCGTCCCCCCCTGCCCAGCTGCTCCCTGAATATGGGCTCCTCTCGAGGCTTAAAGGCACCAAGTTTCCGCCAGAAATTTTTGGGGTGGAAGGGGCAGAAAGGGAGCGAATATCTCTACAAACACCCGAAGGAGCCGCGTGTGGCCGTGCCGGGGGTGGAGGAGCTGTCACACGGCGCTGGCAGCTCCGCCACCCAGCGCCATTCCCGAGGCTCCCGAGGGAGCCAGGGCAGGGAGAGCGGCAGAGATGCTGCCGGTGCCCCTTAGAGCCGCTGTCCCCCGCCTGGGGGGACACCTCCCCGGGTGATTTCCCTGGCAAATAATGAGGTTTTCACAGCCTAAGCCCGAAAGCTGCCGAATTGAGGCCGCCCCGCTCAGTGCCAGGGCTGGTGACAGCCGCAGGTGACGGGCGGGGTGACACCCGCGGGAAGCCACCCCCGGCCGTGCCTGCGGGTGGGTGGCACCCCCAGCCCCTGCCCCACTGCCCGGCGTGGGGTGAGCGGAGTTTCAGTTCTGCCCGTGCCGGAGCAGAGGGCGCTGGAGCCCCAGAAAACTCCCGAGGATGCGGCGAGCGGCTCCAGACCCCCCCGATCCCGCCGCTCCCAGCGCTGAGGAGCGGATTCTGCGGGATGCAGCCGCTCCTTGAGGTCGGACAGGGATGGGAAGTGCTCCCCTCTGGGTGGTCCCTGTCCCGGGGGTGCCCGTCTCGGCATCCTGGTGCCGGGCAGGGGCGAGGCGGCGGCTGGAGGTGATGATTTTCCTCCGAGGCGTTTCCCCATCCTCTTCTCTCCATCCTCGCAGTGCGAGGAGCCCAGAGTCTCACTGGGTTTGTGTCCCAGCTCAGGGCAGCGTGTGCTACTGGCCCTCCACGGCGCCTCTTGTGTTTCCAGACTCTTTTCCTTGACATCCTGCAGGGGAAAAGCACCTGAAAATGCGGGTGGTCACCTGCTTATGTATTCGGGATCGACACCAATTAGCACCCTCTTAGCCCCTCCCTGCTGGCTCTCTAACCCGTAGAAGATCCTCACATTGTTTATTTACCGCTTTACTGCGGTAATTTTGGCCCACTGACAGTTTTTCCCCTGTTCCGGCACGCTGGGAGTTGATTTTCAGGCTTTACCACGTTTCTGTTCGGCTGCTCTCTGCTTGCCCCCGATATCTTGGTAAGACAATAAGAAACGGTCTCAAGTTGCTCCAGTGGAAGTTTAGATGGGCTGTTAGGGAAAATTGCTTCTCTCGGAGGGTTGTCTAGCCCTGGCACAGCTGCCCAGGGCGGTGGTGAAGTCACGGTCCCCGGAGGGATTTAAAAGTGCCGTGGATGTGGCACTTGGGGACACGGTGGCCTTGGCAGGGCTGGGTGAACTCTTGGACTCGGTGACTGTAGAGGCGTTTTCCAACCTAAAAATCCCGTGATTGTACTTCCAGAGGAGCCCTGACTCCTTCACACTCTCCCGTTTGCAGCGAGGGAAAGCGTGGCTCCTGCCTGAGCCTCGGGCTGCTGCTGCCCCTGGTTCCTGGGCACTGCCAGGGGTGGGGCTCCTCAGGTGCCCCCCAAGGTCTCTGGGCGGTCTCTGGGCATCGAGCCGCTGCTGCAGCTGCCGGAGAGAGCCTGAGAGGCTGCGGGGCTGTGCGGAGGGGGAAGATCAGCCCCGGTAGCTGACGAAGGTGGGGCAGCTCCCTCGTTCCCCGCTGCAGGCAGCGCGTCCCCGGGGCTGTGCTCTGCCCCCGGCCGGCTGGGACACCGCCACCGGGCAGCGAGCTCAGCGAGCCCTGAGGGGTTCTGCGGACTCGTAATCCCAATTTCCTCCCATCGGCGAGAGAGAGCAGCTCCCCTTCCCCCCTTTCGCTTCCCGCCTGTGCGGTGGGGATCAGCTTAAGGGATTAACTCCTGTTCCTCAGTTTCTCTTCCCTGCGCCGGGTGAGCTGACGGAGAGAGCGAGAGAGACTCTGTGTGACCACAAGAGATTAATTAAACAGTAAGCCCTAATTACCGAGGCTAAGGCTGACCGACTTACCGTGCCTGTAAAATAGCTGAATACTTAATTTAGACCGGGATGTGGACATAACTTTCACCATTAGCTGAACAAACAAGGAGCACCCGAGCTAAACGGATCTGCCGCCTGATGGATGCGGGGCTGCAACCGGAGCTGTCTCCTGGGCAGCCTCGGGTGCCCTCCGCCTCCTTCTGCCTGGCCACGGATTTTGGGGCTGGGAGCTGCTTTCCAAAGCACCAACCTGCCCCAAACCTGCGGGATTCCCTGCCTGGCAGTGTTATTCAGCTTTCAGGCCGCTTCTCCGAGTCGCTGTCATTTGCATTTCACTGCAGGTTGGGAACAAAATAAATGGGGGAGAGAGTGAAAGGCGTGAAAGCAAACCCAAACCCCAACTCCCAGCGCAAGGCAGTGGAAGTAGGGCAGCCAGCTCCTATTCCCACCTCTCAATATCTTCCCCAATAACAATAACAGATCCCAGGAAGTGAGAGTTAATCTGGAGCCGCAGAGCTTTTTATCTGTTTCTCCCTTTCCGTGTGCATTAACCTTTCAGATTTAGAAGGCTGTGCAGTGGGCATTGCTTTTTAAAATTTTAATTCCTATTATCCGTGCTTGCTGCGAGGCTCCTGATCCAGCCCCAGACAGAGACAGCCATTCCCCCATTAACTGCAGCTCGCTGAGCACCTCATCAGACCTTGAATCGGTGTCTTAGGTGGGCCGGAGATGCCGGGAGGGTTTGAAGCCTCACTCTGCAGAGGAGGAGAGAACGACCCCGGACCATGGAGATAACAGGAACAGGGAAAACACAAGCAGAGGAATCTTGATGCCCGTTTTGAGACAGAGGAAATGGTGATTTAAAGGCTGGAGGTGCAGCTCTGTGCCCGGGGGAGGTGAAAGTGCTCGTGACAAAGCCTCGGGGACCCCCAGGTGTCCCGGCTCTGGTTTAAGGACTTGGCCAGCGAGCCTCAGCTCTGTAAGAGCACGAACAGCAGCACGTGGGCCACAAGAGCTCCTGCTCCTGCAGGGCTTGGGGAACGGGAGAAGTTACCACTGCCCTGGCTTTGTTCCTGTGCATGTGATGTGAGTGAAGGTATCCGCAGCCTCACCCAGGAAAAATTAATTAAATACCCGATTTTTAAGGCAAATTGCCCACATTTTTGCATGCAGGATCCATTTTGGTTGGTGCCATAATGAACTGAAGGCCCCATATGGGAAACCGATCCTTGCTTTCTGCCATCCGACCACGTGGCACTAAACCCTGTTCCTTTTCCTAGTTCAAAAGGCCAAAACCCACTTGAAAATGGGAATATTTGGGATGGATTCGAAGATAATCCTGGCAACATTTCCTTGGGATGGTTTCCTGCAGAGGTGGTGAGGTGTGAGGTGGGTGCACTGGTGTTTCCAAAGGATGAAGGGTGAGCTCTCACTGACTGCAGCTGCAGCAGGTTTGGTGCTGTCATCACTCTGTGTTCTCTGCTCCGTGGTGATGCCTTCTGGGAGCTGGGCTTGCCCAGCCAGCTGTTTCCAGCTGTTGCAGAGCAAAGGCTCTTTTTTTAGTACAAGGAAACCCCAGAGAGGTTCTCTGTTCCCCCTCCACGCCCTCCCTCAGGCCTGTGGCACGAGCAAGACCCTCATTGCCGATGCTGCAAACGCATTTTTGCAGCTGTTGGGTGCAGAAACCCCCACAGGTTTTCTCCCTGAACTCCGCAGCAACAGCCGGAATTCCTCTCCTTACAGCTGAGGAAGGAGAAGCCTTTGCAGGGTGGTGCTCTCCTTGTGTGGGCTTCAATCCCCAAGTTCTTCCAACCTTTGGAGGGCTTTGGGAATCTGGGCTCTCCTGCACTTTGTCTTTGGGCATTTCATCCCAAAACGTGGCAGCTGAGAACACGGAGCTCTTTCCCTGGCTCTTCATTTCCCTTCCATGCCTGAATAGTTTCTCGTGCCCATCACTGAGAAGATGAAAAGCTCTTGGTCTTTTAATCAATCTGTATCCAATAATAACGATGAAAATAACCCAGGGCAGGGTGTGGCTCCTGCTGCAGTGGGATTTGACACTTGATGCACAGGGAGCTTTGAAGAATGTCCAGGAAACTCCTGTGGGGTACAAGCACGGAGGGCTGGGTTTGTGTCTTCAGCTGGAATTAACCTTTGGGCAAGTGACTGGTGCAATTCCCAAATTTCTCTGGCTTTTTGGCCCATCTGGCTCCACATCTGGACCCGGTGCTTGGTCAGTTCTTACGATGCTTCTCCCTCCTGGATTTCCAGAGCGAAGCTCACGCAGAGCTCAGCCCCTGCACGACTCGAGTTCAGAGGAAGTCAGGTTTGAGAAGCTGTTTTGACATCGAGATGCTGAGAAGCATCCAGGCGAACGTTCAGAAGAGCCTGAGGAGAGGAGAGACCTGAATCTTAAGGAGGATTAGATGTCTAATCATCTACCACAGACAGACGTGTGCTGAAAGACAGGCAAAGACTCCCCAAATCTCCCTCTCCTGCTGATCAAGTCCTCACTTAAATTGAGGCCCAAACAATGGAAGAGAAGGTGTGAAGTTGTCTGTCCCTGCTTGGCAGATCTTGGAGACCAACGGGGTAGAACTGAGCTTAGAAATGCCAAGGGAAATAAAAACATGAAGCCTGGTACACTTTTAAGTGCCTTTTATCTCTCATCCTCTCACAGTTCCCTGTCTGTGTGTGAATACATTGCTTTCCCACAGAGCAAACCCTGTTCTGGTGGTGCTAGAGCTCAGAAGGGAGCTCTGTCACCAGAGAGGTTTCTTGTCCCTCTTCAACCCACCGGCAGCTTTGCTTCCCCGTGTCCTGTGGTTTCCTGGTTATTTCCTGTGAATTTTCCTGTCTGGTGTTGTTCAGACTTTGCTCCTGCTCGTTGAAGCATTTTTTGAGCTGGAAACCTCATTTTTGAGCTACCTGAGGCTGAGCTCAGCTGGCTCCTGCCACAGCCAGCAGCTGGCTTTGGAGTCGTGATCCACCTACAAAGGAATTCAGTTCAAGAGGAACAGAACGAGTGCAGCAGCTCCTGGTCCCCCGGGGCTCACTCAGGGTGGGGAAGGTGCTGAGCAGGGACTCCCAGCTCCTGCTTTCCCTCCCTGCCCTGCCACAGGCTCTGAGCATGAATCCCTTCCCCTTTCCTCAATTCTGACCATTTCAGCTGATTCTTTAATCACCACCCTTGGTCTGTCGTGGCCTGGGAGAGGCCTGGGAGAGCTGTGTGGTGCTGTGGGGTTGGGATGGTTCCAGCCTGTGCAGCCCCTCGTGCAGAGGTGGAATTGCTGTGCCAGCCCGGGGGCTTTGCCAGCAGTGCCCCCACCCCAAGCGATGAGCTCAGAGTCTCTCTTGCTCCCCGTTTGTGCAGCAGCTGAGGGGAATTGGCGCTGGGGGTTCAGGGCACTGAACAATTCCACGATCAGGACTTGCATAGGAGGAGCTGTGTCTTCAAAGGGCCTCTTTTCCCTTTGCTCACTCTCTTATTCTCGGTAAAAAGTATCAGAGCATCCTCCTCATGGCTTTTGCATAAAGCCATTCTACATCCTCTGGCAGACCTGAGCCCCAGCTTTAACGATTTCCTCCGCCTGCAGGGCAGCAGGATTTTCCTCCAGCACAGCTGGTGCAAAATGGGAGCGAGGAGAGCAGAAATCCCTGGCCAGGAACACCTTGGGAAGCTGCTTGTCTTGGCCTGTAGCTCTGGCCCTTCCTGCGGGCTGGAGGGAGATGTGCAGTCCGTGTTGTTTGTTTCTTTTTAAAGGAAATGTGCTCCTGGGAGCTGCTCTGCTGGGCGAAACCCTGGATCCAGAGCCTCGAGATGGGGTAGAAGAGGCTCTTCTGTTCCTCAGCCTTGCAAAATCTGAGTAAATAACAGCCTACCTGCAGTTCCTGAGCTCACCTGGCCACGAGGAGCTTCCCCCTTCCCTCTGAGCCACTCCAGGTCCAGGGCAGGATCCAGGGAAGTCAGGGCACGGTGGGAATCCTTCCCTCTCTTTAAAGGCAGAAATCTCCTTTCCTGCTGCTGGTTTTGGGAATGTCCCCGCTCTGTCCTGCTCAGGGGTTGTGTCCCTGAATTTTAGCCACTGTCCCTCACACTGGAAGTCTGTGCTGCTGCCTCTGGAGCACGGCAAGCTGGAAATCCACTTTACAATTTAACCATAAACCCCTCCAGAGGTGGATCCAGGCTGTCCCAGCAGCTCCTGGGAGCTGCCCTGCCAGGGCAAACAAGCAGTGCCACGGGTGCCGGCCACGATCCAAGCGTCCCAGTCACCCCACAGGGAAACTCCTGCAGTTCTGAGCCTTTTTCCCCGCCCTGGCTGCGCCCTGCCAGATGGAAGTGCTGCTCCATTAAGCTGGGTCACCTGCCTCAGGCTGGGGATGGAGGTGAAAGTCCAGGGAAACGCTTGGCTGCCTGGCAAAGCTGCTCGGGGAGGAGGAAGGCTCCTCGCTAAGCAGTGCTGGAGAGCAGAGTGATTTACTCACCTCTGTCCTGGAGGAGTCACTCATGACTGAGTTCTTTTTCAGACTTTTCCATGGAATGCTCTTTGCCCTCCCATAATGGGAGATTATGGGTGTCTGACCTGTTTCGGTGCGCTGAATTTTTTGCTTTCTCTTAACTCCCCTGCTTTTCTCCTAATCTTAAAAAGCCCCACTAAACCCTGACGCTTCCCCCTCTCGAAGCCAAATAATCCTCGCAATCTCCATCTCCTTCTCTTCTTTAAGGCTTTCGGTGCTTAAGGGCTGCATGATCTTCTTTGGGGTGTGAAAAAAAAAAAAAACAATCCAGGGAGAAAAGCCCTGAGCACGCAGATTGAGGAAAGGGCAAACTGGTTTAGCAGAGCATCCTCACGACACGCCCGCATCATTTTCTCGCTGTCACAAACACCCCCACCGCCCTGGCTGCTGATTTCACTGCAGTGCTGTGGTGGGGAGTTTGTTCTGGGAGAGGCAGAGTGGTTTGGTGGCTGGGGAAGGAGAGAAGGGGATGTGGAAGTCAGGATTTTCCCTGATTCTCTGTAAGACCTCATGCAAAATATAACATTTTTTTTTTATTTTTTGCCTTTTCAGAGCTGTTGTCTCATCCATTCCCCTGATCTTGTAAGCGCAGGAGGATGAAGATTTGAGGAAACCAAGGTATTTTTTTCTCCAGATGCTGATTTCCATCTGAAGAGGTGGGGCATTATTGAAAATGGCATTTCCTCTTCTAGTGGTCACTGAGAAAAAGCCAGGATTTTCCACTGAAAAAGGATGTAGGAGATGTAGCGGCCAGAAGCAGAAAAGTGAAAAATGAAACCACTAAATAAGTGAGTTTAATAAAAAAGAAACGACTAAATCAGTCAGCTGAGGCAAACTTGGCTTTCAGGTCAAAGATAAATCCACCGTAGAATAAAATGCAGTGAGGGTAAAAATGTTTTTCAGGGAAAAATTTAAAGAAAGAAGAGCTCCCTGCACCCTCCCTCTCTAGCCACAAAATAAGGGGACTTTCCCGTTTGTGGGGATCAGCTCAGCAGTGCTCAGGGGTGAAGGCTCCTAGGAGGAAACACTGCTTTGAATCCCTGCCCAGGGTCTGTTTGGGTGGAACGGGGATGCTGCACCACTCCAGCATCTGTCCCCGGGCAAAGTTTTCCCCGAAGATTCCAGCGCTCAGCTTAATCTGCAAATTACCCGCGGTGGGGAAAAAGGGGTATTTTATTGCATCGCCAGCGAGCGCAGGGGAAGGCAGCCTCCAGAGCGGAGCTGCTCCTCGCTGCCCCGCTCCCCGGGGCTCGCACAGCCCTCTCCGTGTCGGGGGCTGGTGGCTCCTGCTGCGTGCGGCCCTGGAGGCAGCAGGATGTGATTCACCTCCTTCCCTCGCTGTTTTCCGTGCGTTAGAGCCGCTCCCGGCCCGCCTCGGCTGCCAGCGCTGCCTCCGGGAGCGGCTCCCGGCTGTGCTGCAGTGCGAGAGCCCTTCAGACCCCGGAGCCCCGGCGTGAGGAGCCGCTTTCTTCCGGAGAGTCACCCTTTGCGTCTTGCCAGACCTTATTTGTGTCACTTGTGGCTGCTGCCAGCCCTCTGACCGGCTCCTGGAGCCAGCAGATGTTACTGCTCCAGGCTTGCCTGCTCGGAGGGGTGGTTTTGCACGGAGACAGCTTGGATGACTAAGGCAAAAACCACATCAGCGGCAGAGTCCAAGCTTCCCTTGCTGTGGAGGAAGTGAAAATGTCCCCCTTTTGACAGCCCCGACTTCTGCGGAGGGTCCCTTCTCAAAGTTAATAGTTTCTATCCCAAATTTAGCCTAAATGCAAAAGCATTTCCTCGCCACTACCGCAGTGACTGTTGCCGTGCGGCGCTCCAGGGACAAGGAGGAGTTATCTCCCTGACTTGCGCTGGAGGGAAGCAACAGAGGGTGTTGGAATAAACAGGATTAAAGGATTTCATCCATAAACACGGGATTAAAGGTATCCAGCGCTCTGCAGGAGTCATTCAAACCAAGGAGAAACAAAGTAAGTTGTGCAGAAGGGCGCAGCTCTCCTCGCGGCCAGCCCGTGCCGCACATCCCCGCACCGCCCCAGCCCCGGCAGCGCTGCGGGGCCGCATCCCCGCCCCGCACCGGTCCGTGGCCGGCCCCGAGCCCCCGGGGGCTGCCAGCTGAGCGCCCCTCGCTCGCCCCGCACCCCATTTCCCACTGTGACCACCCCCCCCGCCCTCGGCGGCCGCGGGGTTCTGACGGCACAGGCGGGGTGACCGGAGCTGCGCTGCCCAGCGCTGTCCGCGCCGCGGCTCGGGGCACCCGTGGGTACACAGCTGGACCGTGCACATCTGGGCGGTGCACATCTGGGCAGCGCACATCTAGGCAGCGGCGCGCAGGCGCGGGGGCTGCCTCGCCCGTGCCCCCCACCCATCCAAGCGGCGGCACCCCCGGCCGGGGCTCTGCGCGCCCGCGGGGCGCTGCGCAGGGGCGGGGGGGGCATCGAGCCCTCCTTCCCCGGGGAGTGGCCGCAGCTCCGCCGTATTTACCGGGGTGGGCGGCGGCGGCCGGGCCGGGCCGGCTCCATCCTCCCTCCTCCCTCCCCGCCCGCCCCCCGGTGCCGGTGACTGGAGCGGGCGNGCCGTGCCGGAGCCGTGCCGGGCTGGGCTGGGCACGGCGGAGCGCTCCCGCGGCGGGCACGGCAGCAGCGCAGCCCCTTCCCAGCCCAGCGCCCCGTGGCCGAAGGGACCGCGGCCACCGCGGCCACCCGCCGCCGCCCCGGCCATGAGGTCGGGCCAGAGAGACGCCACCTGTGCGGGGAGGTGAGCGGAGCCCCGGCGCCTTCCTCCTACCCCCGGGCAGCCACAGCGGCGGGGAAGCGCAGGGGGTGGAGGAAGGAAAAGGGATCTTTTTTTTTGTTTTATAATATATCGATCTATTTTTGCCGCGATCCATCCCGATCCCGCAACTGAAGCCCCCGGAGGGAGAAGTGCTGCGCGCTGTGATGCGTCTTCCTCTCGCCTCGGCTGCCAGTTTGGATTGTAGCGCCCGGCTCCGTGCACTGCGAGGATGGCTCGGTTTGGGGATGATCTGCCAACCCGCTATGGAGGTGGAGGGCCGGCCGGGGCTGGAAGAGGGAGCAGCCGGCAAGGTGGCCCCCAAGCCGGCCAGAGGATGTATAAACAGTCGATGGCTCAGAGAGCCAGGACTATGGCTCTCTACAACCCCATCCCCGTCAAACAGAACTGCTTCACAGTCAACAGATCCCTCTTCATCTTCAGTGAAGATAATGTTATACGGAAATACGCCAAGCGAATAACAGAGTGGCCATATCCTTTCGGGGAGGCTGTGTGGGCACGGGGGGGAAGGTGGGGAGGGGAGAGGGAGGCTGAGGGGCAGAGACCCCTCCAGGCAGCGCAGGGCGAGTGTCTGGTGCCGATGCAGACGGTGTGATCGGGCTGAGCCATGGGTGTGTGTGCCCGACATGATGCACGGCCGTGGCAGTGGGAATATGGGAATCAGGGAATCGCTTCCATGGGAGCACCGAGGGTGCTTTTGCTGTGCTTGATGCCAGGGGTGTGTGTAAGACATGTCAGGGTGCCTTTAGGGGTGAGATGTACAGGTGCAGGGTTTGGCATTTCCTACAATTCGAGTCAGGTTCTGTGAGGTTCGTGCCCACGAATCCCGATTTTTATTTCCATCTTGGAGCCTTTCAACTCTTCTGTCTTGCTGTGAATAGAAGGAATGTGGGATAAAAAAATGGTGACACCTTAGCATTGAAGCTGCGTTGGTAGTAGGGGACATTGAGAGCCCAGGTAAATCCCAGGAATGCAATCGCTGCAGCTCGGTTTTAGCACATCCCCTCCCGGATCCATCCGAATCAACATGAATCACGGCACTTGGATTAGGTGCGTAGCCTAAGCTTAGGCTGCACGGAAAAAAAAAAAAATTAAAATTAGCAAAGCCTTGTGGCAGAAGGAGGCAGTGAGTGGGGAGAGGGATCATCTGCTGTATCGTGAAAGGGGCAGATGCTTTCTGTCTGAGACCCAGCTCCCAGGCCACGCGAGCTGCAGTGAGAAGGGGGCTTTGCTCACGATGGTGGTTGTAAGCCGTGAGCAGAGGGGAGCAGGCTGAGGCTCCCAGGGAGCGGATTTTGTGTGCCTGTGTGTGTGTACAGGAGTGCTTTACACCGGGGGTCTCGAGGGAGCCGGTTGTTTTCTTTTCATATCGTATCACACCCCTGTTAATCCTCAGCTAACAGCAGCAGGGCCTCCTCCCAGCCTCCTAGCAACACTTTCAGTTGCCACAGAGGCCAGCTCCTGCTTAGACTTCCCCAGTTTTCACTTCCTGAGGGGCTAACAGGAAAAATACACCAGTGGAGTCACTGCACTTCCCTTCTCTCTGAACATACACTCACTCACACGTATTGATCTTTCTGTCCGTATTGCACAATCCCAGAGACTGCTGCATTTCTCCTTCCCTGCCTTTAAGTCCGGATAAACAAGCCCCCAAACCCCCGGTGACAGGCAGAGCATCGCCTCGACTGTGCGGGTAGGCTCAGTCTTTCCTTCTCCTGCCTCTTGGGCGATTCGGCTGCATCTTCCCGGGAGATGTGGGGAGGGGACCGCCGGCGCTGCGGAGCCGGCGGGACCGGCGGAGCCACCGGCCCTTCCCCGAGCCGGAGCGGCGGGGCCGGCGGGGCCGGCGGGCGGGC
>VZRR01001449.1:615880-641827 GCA_013398015.1 Oreocharis arfaki | reverse complement strand
GGGAAACCCGATGATTGAAACAAAGGGGAAGAAAATGGTTCTTTTGTTTACCTCCTGTCACTGGCAGGTTTAAGTACAAAAGGAAAGAGTCAAGCACAGGGGTTTGGGCTGCATAAAGAGCCCATTCATCACATTGTAAGAAGTCACATGCATTTGATTCCCTCAGCTTAACAAAGTCACAGTAGGAGAGATTTCTTTAGGAACTATCACTGCTGGAATTACAAAGGCAGTTAAGACATAGAAACTCTGGGACAGGAAAAAGGATGCTCTCCCAAAAGCAAGGCAATCCAGGATGCTACAGGAGGGAAGCACCTGCCAAAAAATGCCTTATCAGTACATCGTGTAAACCAGAAAAAGGAAAAAAGGTTTAAACTGCTGAAGGAATGAGAAGAATTATTCAGCTTGCTTGATCCCTTTCTCATCATCAAATGCTTAACATGCAGACAAATGGTTACTATTTCTCCAACTCACAGAAAGCTCACGACTCACCTGCCACTACACTAATTCCGTGCTTAAAGATAGCAAGATGTGTATCTAGTCCTTGAAACTGGTACTTGGAAGAGGGGATAATCTGTGGATGTATTTGCACTCCAGGAGACAACAGAGAGTTATGGAACAAAACACAGACTGAGAGGCTTGGGTATAAAAAGGATATTGATGTTAGATGATTTGTATCTTCTCATAGGAATCCTTATATAATTGGCACATTAACAGCACTGGCAGAAGGATGCAGCTGTGTTATTATTATTATTATTATTATTATTTTGAATAAGCATGTTCAATATGGCTAGTAATTCTTTGCTACGTGTATCTACTGAATGCCACAATTTACAGAAAGTAGGATCTTTCATTTTTAGCTCACAGCTAAGCAACCTCCCAGGTAGGTTACTGGTGACAGGGTCAAAAGCCACAGGAAAAAAAATGTTTAGGAATAAATCTTATTTCTTAATATCATCTCCATTTTCTTTCCCAAGAAAATACTTTATTGCTTATGAGGACCAATATTTTGGCCCATCAAAATCAGAAGTACATAGTATCCAATGCAAGCTGTGAGGAAGATGGAAAATAATTCTGAACAACATAATGACACGCTTCCATGCTTTCCTTCTTAGAAAAGGCTATTAGAATAATTCATCAAAATCAACTACTTCCTCTTAAGAGCTCAGACTGCTTCCTTCTAGGAGTAGAGCAGGAAGTGGATATACAGGTAGGGAAAGGGAAAGGAATCTTTCAGGAGACTTTGGAGAAGATTTTATATAAGTAAATGACATAAGCAGGGTAATAGGAGGCAATGGGAAAATAAACAACGCAGTATTATCACAGGATAAAAACACACATATTTTTACACTAATACCTCAAGTCTTAGGCCCAGTACATTTTAGAATACTTTATGATTAGAAAAGCTTTTCTTAAGTAGAAGCATTTAACAGCATATTAAATGATGATGGTGGTTCTACCATCAAGACACTGCACAGCTCTCATCCACGTTCCTCCTCCAACAAGGAATTGCGACCATCAGCTCCATCGTGGCTGCATTTAGCACTAAACACTGACATAGTGGGCACTACTCGAGACCTTTTAATCTTTTATGCTTAGCCTGAGTGCCTGAGTACTATTGCCATCTAGCCAAGAACAATATCCTTATATTACTGTTATCTAAACATGAACCTCTTCCAGACCAGAGGAAAATCAAGCTTTTGAACTTGTAAGTCATGCTAATGAACTAGTAAGTCTCTCTGCTGAGACAGTTGCACAGAGCCAGAACGCACAGCAGAGCAGAAGAGTGAATCCTAGCTGACATTTGAGCAACAGCTGTGCTGAGGCTTACACAAGGAAGATATATAGCATAATGTTTTCTCCAGATTATTTGGAACACTGTGGAATATCACATAATAAAGGCCATTTGGCAAGCCAATACTGGTACTTTTGACGGCAAAGTGTTTTGGGATGATCCATTAGAAGCATCAATTATTCAGCCTTTTAAGACAAAACACAATTTAAAGACATCACACTAACAAACCCAAGAAATCACAGAGGACAGGAATAAAAGGATGAAAAAAAATTCAAAAAAGCAGGAGGCCATCTATGGCACAGAAAGTGATACAGATTAAGATAGAACAGCAAGGCCCAAATGGCAAAACCAAATTTCTGTGACAGCGTTTTACAAGACCAGGAAAGAGCAAAGAAATTGAACACGAGAAAGCCAAACATTTGTAGTAAGCCAAAACAAAGAAACCCACAAACTTTTGTTGTACAGATGAAAGCAAGTAACCAAAAAGAAAACATGTGCTAAGAATGCCTGAAAGAGAATGAAAGTATTTCAAGCATTTAATTTCCAAAATGTTAGAATTAAACACTGATTCATCCAGATAATTTCTGTTTGGCCAAGCAAATGTACAGAAAGAATTAAAGCACATAATCAATTATGGACTTTTACCTTGGGTATTCCACCCACAGGCAACAGGTAACCCTCATTATTCAACCAGGAAAGTCAGAGACAAGAATGAAAACAGCCTTCAGAGCAGATGATCCCAAACGCACCAACAGATTAACATGTAACTTCAAAGTATCTGCTAGCACAACTTTTCTTTTTCTAACCAGTCTTGGCCAAGACCTTCCACCTTGAACACACGCTTCACAACCTTCTACAAAACGGAAAACAACTCTGGGTATTCCCCTTTTCATGATACTGAGAATGTCCCAGAGAAGTTACAGCAGTACAGCTGCGAGTGCATTGCCTTGGCTTACTAGATGTGAATACCAATCCTGACTTCTCATTACAAGAATGCACGGAACTAAGTTCTGTAAGGGCTCCAACTCCTCAAGCTGAGAAGGCAAATACCAGCTCCCATGTCAGCTGACCCATGACAGTGGGCCACGCACACACCCAGAATTCGTGGCAAATGCAATTACAGCCACAGCCCAACATACATTAAGTAGCACCAGCATGTTTTTGCTGCTGGCTAAAACCACACAGTTGCTGTGACTGAGCTGATACAGTAAACTCATTAATCCATGATAAATTGGATAGTGAGCCTAAGATGAATGCCTCTTCCACTTAACTAGGCTGATATCCATCTGAATATATCCTGGGAGAGGCACTAATTACAGTTCTGGCACTGTCTAACCAGAAGGTACTTTTGTCCAGTGCTTGGACATTGTCCTCACAGCACACCTGATTAAGCTGTGGATGCCTTTCTGCATGTTGGGGCTGCTAAAACTTACAAAGGCTCATGCACCAAAAATTTACAGACATTGCCACTGGCTCAGAAAATCTGTGAGCCACCAACTGCTAAAGCCTGGGAGAGTGTCCCAGGCAAGTAATACAAGCAGCTTCCCCGTCCTTTTGCTCTTCCTCGTGAGTCTGTTACTGGCTATTGTCTGAGATAGGATATCATGCATTGTTTAGTCTAATTCCAGCAAGAATACTTGCAGATTCTTTTGTCCTAATCATCAAAAAGATACCAATTAGCCAAGGTTCTGATTACATGCAGCCAGAGTCAATATTACTCCTTTCACTCCTAATTAATTGAAAATTACAAAACAAAAATCTTTTTGTATGAGCAGCATCTCAGCAGAGAACAAACCAGTACAAGTCCCATTTCTTTGAAGACAAAATAAAAACAGAAAAGCTGGTAAAACTAGTTATGCCCAGTCTTGTCACCCAAGTTCCCATACATTCAACTGAATACTTCTGGAATCTTCCTGGTATTATTACAGTTATTTAGCAGGCATTAAAAGGTTGTAGGCTCACGGCCCACATATCTGAAAGTTATTGAAAACATCAAAGCACTTATGTCAAAACTCATTTTTCCTATCAAACCTAACACACGACTTACATTTTCCTGATCAGAAGACGGTGGTGGCTCCACTAGAAGAAGGCTCTCTTGAGAGCTGTCCTCTTCCAAGGCTGCCTGTGTTGTTGCAGTGTCAGACATGTGTCCTTTTCTGAGCCGCAGACCTGGCTCTGGAGAACCAGCATTATCGAGGTCCGTTAGCTCGCTCATGAGACGCTGGAAGCCTTCTCCAATATTCTCTTTCCTCTTGGTTCAGTTTGGCTGATCACGTCTTCGTCCTGAAAGACAAACGGTTTGTGTAACTCAGCTGAAGTTGAAAAGAAGAGTGCAAAAGTGGGCTGGAAGAAGAGCTTGCTTACGAGCTACCAAACAGCTACGACAACTGCTTTTATATGTGCCCAAAGTCCCACAGGATCAATTACACGGATTTCTACACTGCTGCATAATGAATTCTCATCTTGAGACCACTAACAGTTTCATACCCTAACACAAGTTAAACACAACTTTGAAAGATGACAGAAGAGTGAGCTTCACAAAACAGTAAATCTACAAAACCACAGCACATTTTTATGAATTATTTCTACAAAGTTGCAAGCACCAGGCTGTTAATACTATTCAGAAATAAACTACTTATCACAGGTACTCCACAATTACTGTATTTTTGCAGGTGTGGAGCTCATACCCAAGCTCAATCATCCAGTCTAGGTTTCACCAAAACTAGGACATTAAGTACTGGTAACAGCAATCAAGCAAAGCCCAAGCAGAGCTCAAGCAGCAACTAATTTTAGACAGATTGCAAGGAGGGCAGTAGCACACAGAGCGATTACGCTTCCCTTGCTTAAATTAACACAGTCACAATCACTGCCAGGAAGGGGTTTGTACCTTTACTTGTGCAAGGAATTAGAGCAGACAAATATAAACACTGTTCATTCCATCTGAGCAATCAGAAACAGGTAAATCCCCCAGAAAAACAATAACCATGATTTCTACTCAGTAAAGTAATAGTATTTTACACTTACAACACTGCAGAAAGGATTCAGGGTAAATTTAACTCAAAATGCTAAAGATTTGATCAAATTTACAGAAAATTGGTGACAATTGTTAATCTGAGCCCTCATCCAAGAGTATTATTGGTCACATTTGTTTTGTACATCACTGTGTGGTGTCACTTCAGCAGCCAGCTAAGAGATACCTGTTTGACATTGGTAGCCTTGGGAGGCAAAATCTCCAGAGAACTTTGCAATGTGAGTGCCAGAAAGCATCAGAATGTATTATGAGAATGAAGCCACAGCTGAGGCTTCAGAATCATTTTGAATGACAATCTATTCGTTTTGCACTAATCACTCGGCGTCATTCTTATTACTGTAGCACCTAAGTACTCAGATGTGACTAACACATAACATTAAGACAACCCATCTAACAAGCTTTAACACACCAGTATGCATAATTAAATTGGAATTTTAGTGCCCAATAAAAGATGCTGAAATTTGTCATAATGTAGTAGGGAAAATTAAAAATATAAGATGGGGAATTGATATTGGCAGTTTTGTAATAAAATGTCACCTCCAAAAAGCCAATAAATAATGTATTCTGTCCTTACAGGAACTCATTTCATTTACATATGATCACTGCAAGATAATTCTCAGCTCTGACAAATGGGCTATAGTTAATTTTGCTGCAGCAGTTTGTAATATTATATCCCCTCAGCTGCCTGGCAATCCTCAGAGGAGAGAGCTGCTAATGAGCAGGTAACAGACTCTGCAGAACTAAATGATACCGAGTTGTCCGAACTCAGTATGGCACACTGCTTTAATCCCCCAAGATGGCAAGGTGACAATCTGACAGTAGAGCAGATGGCATCCCCACCTTCCTGCTACCTTCACCACAGGGTCAGCAACCTCCATCTGAGAAGCGACATCTAAAGCGGCCACAGCTGTTTACTTGGTAAACACAAGGGCCACAGGAGAATTAAGATGAGGTTTAGCAACATTACACAGGAAGCTCAGTGAAGAAGCTGAGCAAGTAGATTTTAAGAGCAGGAACAAATATTTAGAAAGCCACAGAACTGAAATCTTGACTGTTTTTGTCATATTTCAAGCAGCCAATTAACAATTCTATTTTTATGCAAGAAACATGAAGACATAATCACACTGCCATTTGGCAAAACTGATGTTAGAAAGAAAAGAGTAAGCAACAACAACTACAGTTTGAAACTAAGCTAATGGGCATCTTCTTAATTTAAAAGGCAACCTAGAAGAGACTAATGTCAGTACAGTACTATGCTGGTTTTGGCTGGGACAGAGCTAATTTTCTTCCCAAGTAACCATCACATGTGACGGAGCCTGGCTTTCCTGGGGATGGCTGAACACCTGCCTGCCCATGGGAAGTGGTGAATGAATTCCGTGGTTTGCTTTGCTTGTATCCACAACTTTTGCTTTGCTTATTGAACTGTCTTTATCTGAACCCACTGGTTCCCTCTTTTACTCTTAGGATTCTCTCTCCCATCCCACCGGGGCAGAGTGAGCAAGCAGCTGTGTGGGGCTTAGCTGCCCGCTGGGGTTAGGCCACAACAACTACACTGAACCACTCCGAAGCTGTAGCTAAAACCAGAAAAACGCAAGTAAGCAGAGCAGCTGTTTCTAAACAACAGGGACACACAGGCACACCCCCTGCCTGCTATTCCACACACTTCAAACAGGTAGTCAGTACAAACAGCCCTAGTTCCTTCCACAGATGGGGCAATTCCATGAGACATTTAACCAGCAAGTTTTACTGGTTCTTCTTTCTGCCACATTTAAGCAATAGCACTGCCACTGTGCTGCATTGCCACTTTATTGCCTAATGGCCTGTCCTTACATCACCCCTGTGACATTGTGGGAGCAATGCTCTGGGATGCAGTACAGCCACACAACAGGCTGAACCACTTTTGGCCAAGATGCTCGCAAAAGCCTCTTCTAATAACAAGAAGATACAGGGATGCCAAGAGACTTTTGCATCAGGCCTTGAGGATTTACTTCACGAGCGCTCGCTGCCAAGCATTCGCTAAGGTTAAAAATAAAAGATGCAATTCACCTCCAGCGAGTCAGATTTGCATTCAGCAGTAGAGCTGATCTTCAGAGCTCTGCAGAAATAGAAGATGTTGTTTCTTGAAATTACAGTGGGATTGTTCAGTGAACTAAGATGTTCATGTCATTCACGCAGGATCCTCTTTGTGCTAAACATGCTTGGCCTAAATGAGCATGCAAAGGTAAGCAAGATAAAAGCTAATCCAAAAGCATCACTACTGGGTTTTAGTTCTTTTTAAAAATGTACTACAACAGCAAGAAATACATGACTGAATGCAACAGGAAGGTGCCAACAGAGAAGTGCTAATAGCCTGAAATATCTGTTCACAAGCGAAGGAAAGCAGTGAAGATTATGAACAGGAAAGACATAGGCAGCTTTTAAGTTCTATCATAAAGTTTCTATGACTAACAGCTCAGTGAAGGATGACCTTTTCCCAAGAAATTAGGAGGTCTAAGTATGGTCAGTAGCATCTAACCAGAAGATTATGGTTGAAACATTGTGAGGAGACTTACTGCTCCATTCTAAGACTGCACAGTTCACAAAAACAAAAACTAGAAAAAGGAAAGCTATAGAACACTTGAGGTCTTGGAAAAATATTGTTTTGTGTTTCATTGAGATTATAAATCTCATAAATGAAGTCCTTCAATATTTTTTGTAGCATGCAAATTAAAGGTTTCATTAAAATTAGCTTCCATTTAAAGAGGAAGTTGCCATTATGACTTAAAATCTACTTAATTGCATACATAATATCAGCATGTAGATGAATCAGTGAGTTCCTGCTGTGCCTAAAATAAGCTGAGAAAAGCATCTACAGAGTTTAGTCTGTTGGGTTTTTTAATACAGAAAACTTCTAAACGCTCCATCAGCTTTTAGAAAGGACTGAGCAGTTTAATAGAAGCAGAGTTCTAAACACAGCCTACAAACACGAAATGAGGCACTCCTTTAGCCAACTCCATGTGCTGCTGCTGCCTTGGCACACACCCCCTGGGGCAGCCTCAGCTGCTCCCTCCAGCCCGGTTCAGCAGCAGCCAGCCCCACAGGACGATGGTCAGTGCCAGCCTCAGGCTCAGCCCTGCCATCCTTCCAAACAGAACCAGCAGGCAGTACTATTTCAGCATCCACTGCCATTGGGCAATGTCACAGGAGTCAACATCCACAACTACAGCCTATTTAGGACACTGCTTCACTCCTAAAGATGATAAGGAAAGACTAGTTACACAAACTTAAGCACCACGGGATAAGGCTATTATTCTCTGTATGACACTCCCTAGGATAAGCACCACAGCCCTTCTAAGGTCCCAGAATTCACCTGGCACAAGGACTGATTTACTGCCTAAGCTAAACGATGACACATGGCAGTAAAACAAAGAGAATACATTAACAGTAGTGTTTGGTAATTAAATGTAAAAGATCTGCCACTCCTTTTTTAGGATAAAACACAGTCCAGGATGGTCAGACTACCTCCCACTACCCCTAAGCAAAGCAATCTCTCTAGTACTCCACTCTGGTCAGCATGTTCTTTCCTATAAGCAGCACAAGAACGACCTCAAAAGGTATTTAATTCTGTCTGTATCTGGTATATTTGGAAGAAGAAGGAAAATTGCTTCTCCCTACATTCCCCTCTCAACTGCCTTTCCAGCAGACACATTCCTGTTCAGGTAGGCAATGGCATCCCCTGGATGCTCTTTCCTTGCTAATCCTCTTCCAAAGCATCCATTAAAGCAGCATAAACAATGTACACACAGCAGATGATTCTTCCTAGGACTAGCTCATTCCCCCTAACAGAATTTAAGTTATCAAAAGAACAAAAGCCCATCATGAAAATTTCAGGCCACACATTTCTCAGAATATTCATTAATTCCTAATGTCTAATGAAGGGCTTGAGTGCCCAGAAAATCTTGTAAGAGATGCTGTATCAATCCACAAACTTTGCCTTGCGTGTGTCCATGTGCCATGACAGCTACAACCGTGCCAGTGGAATGGCAAAGCTGACTGAGCAGTAAGACTTTACCACATCCCAAGCTGTTTAGGCAAGGCCTCAGTAACAGAATAGGCACAGAACTCTCAGCACAGGTACAAATGGCAGAGCACTTCCACTACAACCCGTGGACGGACCAACTGGCATAAGAACACAGCTTACACAGGAATTTTGTGCCTGTGAAACAGTTGACTCTGGCTGCCTTGAGTGAAGAAAGGCATACTGATTGAAATGCAGTCTTCTTGGCACATTGTATTTCCCATCTTCTGGTAGGGAGGTTCTGTCACAAGTAGTCCCTCACAAATAGCACAGTAATGCCAACTTGAAATAGGGGATTTTTATCTTCCTGGCTTTTTTTTTTTTTGTCATTTAGCAGTCTTTCAACTATTGAGCTGTCTCTTTCAATTCAGGAGTTAAACATTCACAGTTAACATTCCAAATATTCTCTAAAGCTACAGTCAAACACAAAGCAAACAAGGGTATGTATGAACGGGAGGAGAAGGAAATTCTCACAGAAGACTTTGTTTTCCCAATGTACCCTAAAGGAAAAGCAGGAATCGGGCTGTAAAAATTCTTTGGAGGTCATCTTTAACAATGAGGAACAATGAGGAAGTAATCCAACACCTCTTTTCTTGATGTAATTTCCCTAGATAAAGAGGCATCTACAAAACAAAGATTAGACTCCCGCAGAGGGTCAGTGGCCAAAAAGCTGTCTTTGTAACTTGTAAACTGTCACTGGACGCTTCAGCCGAAGCTATTTCACAGCAGGCTGCAGAGGCAAACAATCAAGCACATTCTGATGCATTCGGATCCAAAGAAAGGGAACAAGCCAGCAGCCTGCCCGCATTATCGAAATGCTTCCATTTCAGAGGATCCCATTACATTGTTACACCGTTCGTCCAATTTGTACTGCAAATTGGACCCCATTTTTTTAACTGGGTTAAGAGTTATGTCAGAGGCTGGCCCACCCCCAGAGCACAATGTCCGGTCCTTACAGACTGGATGACTGCTGTAAATCGGTTCTACTCTTCAATAAACCAAAACCAAGTGAATTGTCACAAAAGCAGTACAAGACTAAGAACAGAAGTTCAAGTTCTTTTCACATTACATTCCATAAATATCCACAGCCCAGACCTGGAAAACTTGCTTTTGCTTCATTTTTCATTAAATGGCTCCGTTTCTCCAAGTGAGAAACATTGCATCTTTTGCCCTTTCATGATTTTATTTCTGTGGCATGCTACTCACACCAACGTGCTTCACGGCTGCCAACAACAAAAAGATGCAGTTCTTTCATGTTAGTAACACTTGGGATCACAGACTGTCTAAAAGTGAAAGACTGAAATTAAACATCACTTTCCTCTTAAGTGAAAATTCAGAACACATACTTCTAGCTACTGCCTCAAGGACATCCAATTCACAAAACTGTTGGGTGAAGACGAAGACACCAAAGTATTTGGAGCAGGCACTAAAATCCAGAAAACTGAGGTTACATACCTTTAACCCCTCTACAGAGAGAATCTTTGCATGGGAATGTAAAGGGCACCAAGACAGCAGCAATCCAGAGGCAAGTATGCCCCTACCCTTCCTCCTAGGAAGCCTGAGTTTCAATCTCTAAAAACTGAATCAAGATCTTGTAAAGATCAAGAGAATGCTCCAAGACCTGGAGCAACTGTACAAAACCAAACACCGCAGCCCTGCTTTTGAAACTAAAGAGGAATACACGCGTTTCAGGCTGCAAACTTCCAACAGCAAATCCCTAGGACAGCTGCCTTCAGTGCTTCTTGCCGGCCTGCCTGGAGATCTCTTTATTTAGATATCATCACTGTGCAGATTTAAGGCCTGGCTGGTGCCCAGAGGGGGCAGCTCCACTTTCCCCTGTTTGGGCAATGAACAGCTCCACTTCTCACAGCTGCCCACCCCAGAGGCACTCTGATGCTTGTCACAAGCCCTTCCAGGTGACAGTGTGGAAAAACATTAACCAGGGGAGGGGAATGAGACCATCACTTGCCACGAAAGACGCAAATGCTGTCACACCTGTAAACTGCATGGGCTCAATGCACTGTCGGGGAAGCAGCGAGGGTGACGTGACAAAGGGCAGCAGCCCACCCCCAAAAGTTTAACTCTGTGCATATTACAGGCAGTATTTTCCTAACCTATGAAAAACTGGCAGTTGCCTGCTGGCCCTAACCTTTAATGCTATATATGCACACACCACGGCCTTTATTACGACCTGTTGACCAGGGGCAGGGTACACCTGGCACAGCAAACCAGCCACCTTACCAAGGCCACTAGTTTTAACAGAGCTCAGGATTCAGAGGCCGGGTTGTAAAAAGCTGACACTCTCCCCAGTTTTTGGAAGCAGCTGCTCTCTAGTTTTATTGATAATCTTCATCAGCTTTACAGATGAGGTTGTGAGCTTGCTCATCAGTGTTTTGTTTTGTGGCTGACAGGTTTGGTCTACAGAATATCTGCATTCTTATTAGTAAAAAAATAAGAACAAAACAAAGTTACTGCTTCAGCTGCCCTCAGCAATGGCTTTTCTTCAGCAGAAAGCAGCACATACAGCTCTCCTCAAAAGCCATAATGTTGTTTTGCCACAAGTCAGACAACTAAAAAGTTGCTACTTTACTGTAGCAAGAATTCTACAAGAACATTTTGGAAATAATATCCACATCCACAGAATTGTATCAGTCTAGGATCAAAAAAGTGGTGCATCATCTTTCAGATTCCTTCTTAACCACCAAAGTTCAAGGAAAAGAAGAAGAAGCACTATAACTAGACTGCATCTAATTTATGCCAATTAGAAGCAGATTTAGTCAAGTGGCTGAAGTCCCACGTAAGACCAGGTAAAGCTACTTATAAATTACTTATTTTAACTTCCTTAATGCAATAGCCAGAGAATAATTTCGGTTTTAAAAGACAAATGTTGTTGAGAGTTAAGAAAAGCTGATGTGAACATTTAGTCTCCTCTACATTTAGTGCCACTCCTTCAGATACAGATTTATTCTGTGGTAACATAGTTCATCTTGACTTCTGAAACAAGACCAAGGACACTGATATCATAAAACATCACTGATGCAATTTAAAAGTAGAAATGTTAAGTTAATCTTTTACTTTCTACTGTCCTATGACTAAGGAGAGATTTCATAACACCCACAGTCTACTTACGAGAATACTGCTAAAATGAAGTGGGGATGTAGCTTGACCTCAAAACACATCTGCAGGTCCTAGACCAAGACACTCACACAGAACGTCATCTTGCTGTGGTTTGTTTGGCCAAGATACTTTTTGCTAGTACCACTGTGTTCCCCACAGAGGTTTTTGCTGCAGTCTGTGGTGTAAGCAGTACAGCTGTACCAGCGTAAATTCTAAGTTTGAAACAGTTTACGATCATAAACATGCTTCATACTAACTTACAAGTAATCAGGAAGCATCTTGTGAATACATGTGTTAGATGTTTTCCACGACTTAACACCACCTACTGGTGCATTCAGATAACCATGGGGGGTGATGGGGGTGTGTGTGTGATCCACCTCTCTTTCAACTCAAAAAACCCCCTCAAAACCAGAAAAGTCTCCCAAACACAGTGGAGCTGAGAAAAAAAAAACCACTGTAAATGACCTGGGCAATGAGGAGCACTTACCTTCTAGATACTTCCAGTGCAAAAAAAATACTGTGTCCCTACTTTGAAGCATGTAATTGCCATCCATCCTTTGGTAACAGAGCTACACTGCTTGCTAAGTACAATGAGGACTGGCTGATTGGATTAATGACAATCAGCACCATTACAGGAAAATAAAGATTATTTTTTCTCTCGAACTATTTACAGAAGATAATTTACAACATAAAATACAAACAACAGCAGATTGAGCAAAAAATTCCTCGAGGAAAACAGACACAATGTTTACACTTACGAAAATCCCTTATTACAAAACAGGAATAAAGGCTAACTTTCACATAAACAGAAAAAGTTGAAGTTAGACATCCAGGTTGCCTTATTCATGGGTAGAATGCAGCATTTACTCTAATTACGAAATTCACAAAAGAAAACACACTAGTTATACTCCACAGAAAGAGGAATTTACTGTGATGTTGAGAAATACTGGCCTAGCATGACACCAATGGAAAGGCAGGATGCAGCACACAGGAGTACAGGCACAGGATATGAGACAGGACACAGCCTTGCCACCAGGAGACCCCACAGCTAAACAGCTCACTAATGGACAGTCATAAAACACAGACCTGTAGCTGGACAAACCTGGCTTTAGGGGTAACAAAGGAATTGTAGCTAACATAAATAAAGGGCACCGTATATAGTAAACTCAGACATAACCTGGAGCTTTAGACCAATGAAGAAAGAAAAGAGGAATAAAAGCATATTAGCAAAGATACCAAGGAAACTCAAGTGGATCCTGGAGGGAGGAAGAAGAAACAGGCAACACCAACATCACGCCCCTCCCAGTTAAGGACTCCTAGGGCTGACAGCCTCCGTTACCCTCTCCAGCAGCCCAAAGCTGCTGACCTAAAGACCCAGAGCAGCCATGGAAGGGTGAAAATAAGACATAGAGAAGGGGCAGAAACCAAAAAGTCCACGTTACAATTTTAGTTGCGTTTGGCAACATTTTCGTGTACCTAACTGCCACATTCTCCTCAGAATCATTAGTCAGACGTTCATAAAGAAAAACTGAGTCACACTGTTAAGATTTCCATTGTACCAACAATAAATCCTTGGCCTTACTTGCATGCATGTTACTTTTACAAGCAGACACATGCACTAAGGGGTACTTCCTCTTTAACATAAACAAGAACACAACAACAAAGGAGAAGACTCGGTCCATTGTTGTCTTTAAAGCGTTTCAGGAAAATTACAACAGAATAACAAGGTCTGAAACAGCCCCAGGAAAAGCAGCCAAATGGGCCACCTGAACTGGTAACATTCTCTGCCCAGAGAGGGAACTCTGCTGGGGTGACCTGTCAGTGTTGTTTTGTACCTTAAGGGCCTTTCATACACATGTACACGCTCCTACAACAGCACCTAAACACAAAACACTGAGCCAGGCACTCACTGTCCGTGCTTTCTGTCTGCAGAAGGAATCTGCAGACATCATACAAGACACTCCATTTCTTTAAGAAACCCTAAGAACAGGAAGGAAACATGGCCAAGTCGATAAGCCTTCACAATCTTAAGAGTAGGAAGGGTAGGAATTTCAGTTGATTTCCTGGACAAGGGCCCAGACAGGAGGAACACGAGCAGAAAGCAAGAACTGGGTCAGCAAACTACTGAATAGTTATTTGTCCTAGTTTTCAAATACTTACTGAAGGTACTTTTGCCCTAGCCCAACTGCATCTATAAGGGGTGTTAATACATGCAGAACTACACAGATAAACTGCTCTGGAAAGAAGAAAAACATACCCTAGGCTGACACAACACCTACTGTCAATGGAGTCAGCAAATAAAAGATCTCATTCTAGGATAAGTTTGTTCTCTCTCTGTAAGAAAAATAAGCTATCGAATGTAATTTTGATGTGAAGACAAACGACCGCATCCACGGCTGTGACCGAGATGCAACACAGCTCCTTAGATTGGCCTGATGTGCACAGACAGACTGACAGAAGACACGGGCCAAGCTTCTCAGCAGAGACTCAGTGCTGCATATAGAAGCTAGACACTAATTTGTATGCCAGAGATGCACTCAGCTGAGCTCTCTAGCTGGGAACTCCATACAGGGGGGGTCAGGTCTGAACAGAGCAAAAACACCGTCTTACCCTCTTGTACCCCCAGGTACATTATCACAGAAAGCATGAAAGGCTCTTCCAGTATTGACAGCACAGTAGTGGCACACGTGATTTTGGGAAAAAAGTAGCCACTGACAGGCTGTAAGTCCTAAGGAAAGTCAACAACCAGTGCTGTGAATTTAATCCACTAGAAAAAGCAGAAGGAAAACCTTGGAGGACCACTGACCTGCCCAGATAACCAGGCGACTCCTGACCTATGTAGATAAGCAAGCAGCTGTACCTATGTAAACAAGTAAGAAGTGAAACAAGCCTTGAATTTATGAAATACAAAATCTGGTATCTACTTTTAGTATGTGCTGGTTAATCTGCCATAGTTTGTAAGTTTTACATCACATTTTACACATTTACTAAATTATCTGAGAGGTTTCCTTTGTGATAGGAAAGAAAGCTTTATGTAAAACCAAAGGTGACCACTCAAAATTGCAGTTAAGATTTCAACACAGCACAAGGTTTCCTAATCTTCGTGTCTACAACAACACCACCCCAAACAAAAAGAAGAAAAAGTGAAGGTACCAACCACTGCCCATCAACCAAAGTAAGGTCACACAGATCAGGTTAGGCGACCTCAAACACAAAAGTCGTTTTTGACACAGTGATAGGCAAACCTTGGAACTTCTTGCTACAGGATGAGGATTCACAGGGAAAATGGACAAACATACAGGGTAAATCCATCAAAGGGTATTAAGCACTTGAAGCCACCTTTAGCTCAAGAAACCCCTGAATACCAGTGCACATTTATATTATGTAGCTTGCACACTCATGGTTTGAAGCTATTTTCTTCCTTAGGGGATGGACATCCTCACGAAAAACTCACTAAAAGAGTTCTCTCTGAGGAAGGACCGCTAAGGGCCTAATGCATAGAAACAAAATAAAACGGGAAGGAAGTCAAATTATTACGAGACAGAAAACAAAAAACTCCATAGAAGAAAGGATGAGGGTTGAAACAGAAAACTCCCTAGGGACACCAGGCAAAGCACCCTAGGAATACCAATAGCTCCCCAGGGGCAGCCAAGAAACCAGCAGGCACTACTCTGAGAGGCTCTGGCCAGCAACTTACGTAAGAGAGCAAGGGGACAGAAAAACCCCATGGCTGCCAAGTTTCTTCCTTCTCCCCTGAATGGTCAGCTTGGCTGGGACTGGTAGGTGGTCCTGCAGCTTGGCCAGGCTGCAGACTCAGAGGGGATAACTAGAAAGGTCAGGGACAGAGCACAGTCAAAGGCCCAGTTAGAGGTGCTGCAAGCTGGCACATTCGGCACACGCCCGTCAGGATTTCATCCTGCAGCCAGGGACACACCAAGGGAACCGGGCCGTGAACACGGCCAGGGCACAACTCTCACACTCCCAGTGACACGCAGAACCTGCTGAGCACAACCAGCCCCAAGCTTCCTGGTCTCTCTCCTTCCTTGTCACTTTGTGCATGGGTGACACACAGGGGCAAGAAAACTGAGCAAGTGAAGCACAAGAACAGAATGATGTCTCAGCAGCGAGGCTTAGAGGCACTCGGGTGGGTATCACTCAGCCTGCTTGGATTACACACAGCAGGGTGCTCAGAGAGTCTCAGGGGGCAGAAGCCTAAGCAGCAACTCCACAATAAAGGCAGAATCCTGAGCCAGAGGAAGTTTTACTAGTTGGTTTTATAGCTGTCCTGGAATTTCAAGTTTCAATGGAATTAACTTGCTTTCTTCCAGAGACTTAAAGAAATCAAAACACTCAGTGTGCCCCAATTTTTGTTCTTACATAGAGATTACATAAAATCTGCTAACTATGATTTTTAACTTCTTTCAGGGATAGTTAAAGTTTAAACTGTCACACAGCAATTTCTTTTCACTGATTTCCACTGACAAAAGTCAGAACAGTAAGAGCAAACCTAAAAGAAAAAACTAAACAAAAAAACTCCACCCCATACATTAAAAAAACCCCAAACTCACAAAACTGAAAAACAAACAAACAAAATAAACCCTTCAAAAAAACCCAATCCTATCAATTACTTGAGTCATTGCTACAGTTCTCCTCCTGAAGGGGAAAAGAATAACATCTTCCAGTCCTGTCTCTGACTGGTTTATATTCTCCTGCACCTCACCAATCAACTCCAATTTAGAAGCCCCGCTTGTCACACTGTCACCTTGTTGCAGAAACATTCAAATTTCTTGTAAGTCTCATTTCTGAGAACTACAACATAGAACAATGAAACAAACTGATCTTGTGCCTTCCACATGGAGTAACACACAGCAGTTATCTTAACCACTGCAGTAATTTTCCCCAACACACCAAGTATTCCTAACTCTAATTTGTTACTGCTCTCTGACAAACAGCTGTGCTACATATGAGGAAGCACAGATCAATTTCTCTCACCTCGAATTCCTCACTGGTTCTTGATGTTTGTATTCAAGCTTGGAAAGGTTACAGTCCAAGATTCCTAAAAGAAAGATGTGTAATCAACATGAAGGCTGTTTCTCCAAGAAAACTAAAAACTAGATAATAAATTTACATAGAGAGGGAAAAAATCCAGAGTCCATGTCCTATGCAGCAGCTTGCAAAATGTCTTGGTTTGAAAGAGGACACAAACATTTACATCACATGGATGACAAAATGCATGCATCCATCTAAATTAACATACTCCCATTTTTGTAGGCTCACTCACGCAGATAACTTTGACTTAAAACTCCACACGGTTACAGCTAAATTGCATAAAGATGCATCAGCACAAAACCAAGGAAAGCAGGAAATTTTCAACCATCTCCACTATATCATTCTCTACAAAATGTTCAACTTAACTCCAGATACTGTATCTTATCCAAACTCTCTGCCAAACAAATCTCTGCCTCGGTACTTGTTAAAGCTGATTTATTACTGTCAAATACATTAATCTCCACGTTAATCTGCCTCAGGTCACTTGAAGTTAGTGAAAAGGGACCTTTGTCAAGCCATATGAAATGTTGCCTTTGGTCCACACGGGAGTTTGAAATCAGAGCTTGGGAGAGATCCTCTATGACATAAATATTACAGCATGAAAACGGGAAGGAACACAGAAGACTTTTCCTGTAATCCATTTCCATTTTCTCTGCTTCACTTCATGGCATGTTGTTAAAGCCTAAAAATTTCCCTAAATGAAGGCTGAGTTTATCTTAGGATCCTGTGTCGCTGGAGTTGTAAAGCACCAGCATGACGGCTTCAATCTGACATTCATTGCACTCCAGTGGAGGAGGGAAGGCTTGAAATTTATACAACCTACTTCATCTATACTGCAAGTAGTATACAAGACAGAAAATCTGGCTCCTACATTACACACACTGCATTATGTACAGTAAGTGCTGTTAATATTTCTATACAAAGTCTTACATCCAACAGTTTAAAACCTCCCCAGTTGCATGGCTTCCTTACTCAACGTTTCCAACAGAGAGCAGAACTGGTTTTCACTAGCAGACCACTTGCTTCCTAAAATAATCAATTCTCTAGACGACTTACCAGACGATCCAAGATTTCAGTATGAACAAAACTAAAGTTCAAAGATGAATAAAGACTGCTGGGCAATCCCTGAAGAGAAGCAGTCTTAACATACACATCCTGCATGTTTGCTTAGTAACTGGATCACAGCCAGCACAATATATTGGTACTGGTCTATTACCTGTCACGTCCCCTGAAGAAGCAGCAAGCAGCAGCAATGAGTATATTCCCCACCTTTCCTTTTTATGTTTGCCTAGTAATTAATTTTAAGTGCCAGTAATTCTCAATTGCTCCATCATTAGCATGACTAAATGTCATTCTACGATAGGAATTATGCAACTATGCTTTGGTCAACCCCAGATACCGCCAGCGTTACCTGTGACTCTGAATGTTGTAACAAATAACACGCTCATGAACTGTTCATTTATTACAAAGACATTACTTCCATTACTGTCCAATTCATGAGTCCCTTCAGCTTGAAATGAGAAAGTGTTACCTCAAAACAGGATCCTCAAGAAGAAAGCACTGAGCTTTAAGGAAGTTTTAATGTCTACATGTGACAGTCTCTCAAAATGTAGTGCGATTTCGGGTTGTAATACAAGAACTACTGGACACATCACACTCACTGCTAAAAGAACAGGAATTGTGCCTTTTCAAGGATGGCCTTAGCCTACAGACAACACTCATGCGAGTCTTGCAGGCAGATAAGCCCTCAGGCACTTGTATAATAATGAACTATTGAAGCAGAGCCAAGACATGAGTTTTCAGAGGAAAACAGTCATGGGTTCTGCGATCACGCTTTGTTTCTCACAATGACTTTACTGTGATGTGTAACAAGGGGCTGTTTGATCCAGTTAACCGATACACAAAAAGTCAGCTGGAAAGGGCTTACACCAAGGAATGAAAAACTAATGTGCTTCTGAGAGCATCTTGTACCACCTTTCCAACAGCATTTTAAGACTCTGCTGCTCCCAACCCAACGCGTGCCCTGGTTACCCACAGTCCTGCAGAGCTGTACTGCTACATCGGCCCTGACCTTATCGGAGTATTTGAGATTGTGGAGTATCATCTCTGGCAGTCTTGTGCACCCTCTCCCTTTCCCCACACTGACCCGTGTCCTGGAGCCCTTCCAAATCAGTTGACACAACTGGCATTTTCAACAGCATCACGCGCTGCTTGGATGTTTGGGACACAAACATTTTATGCCAGGGCTCTGAAACTTGGTCAGCTTCTCTTGCTGTCCATCAAGGACAAGCTTAACTTGAAATGGACTTTGCCTTCAAGGCAGAATACGTCCTACCTTTAAACTCTAGAGCACAGGTTCAAGGCCAAATTAGAAGAGTTTTACAGACAAAGTAACTAAAACAAATAAGACACCTCCTCAGTTATTTTAGCAACAAGTCACTTCCTACTGAATCAAAGATTTCTTCTCTAACCCAGAAAGTTTTAACATTTTATTACTGACCTTCTTTCTTTACAGTCCTGGTTGATATAAGAACGCCAGAACAAACACCTATGAAAAATCCTAATAGAGAGAAAGGAGGCTTTAGCAAATTATACTCTGTGTTTCTGGGGGAAGATCTAAAAAGAGAACAAATAATTGGTACATATTTAAATATAGTATTTATATTTAAATTTAGTATTCCTCTTCTATACCAAAAATGTATTCGAAAATTGCCCCTTGAGAAATACCTTACAGAAATCAAGTCTAAGCTACCTAGCAACTTCCTTCCCTGCATTAGTGAAGCTTGTAAAATGGAAAGGATTTTTATAAGACATCTATTATAGAACTATTTCTGTAATGGTGCAGATTTCACATGGTTGCCAGTTATTAAAGCATCACAGAGCAGAAGTCAAAGAGCAGTTATGCTCAGCCATGGACGTTAAGATAACCATGACACAAGCCTTTCTCAGCATCCTCCTTCTAGCTTGGAATATGTAAAGATCAGAATACCACTAAGTAAAGCTTTTGTTGACTTTGTTATGCTTTTCTCAACTCTCAGAACACTCACCTCAGAAAATAATCCATTTTGTTCCCCACTGAAGGTACAGCAGGCAGAAAGCCAATAGTTGGCACTTCGTCACGTAGCTACTCTAATAAAAATTATGAATAGGCTCTTACTTTTATTTCTACAGTCATGTTCCATTAAGACAAAAAACTATTTGCCTAAAAGATTAATACTGAGAACAGCAGAACATTGCTGTGACCAGCCTTGCAACGCCATATGCCATTCTAGGGAATACACAGACACACAAATAATTCTTAAACTAACACAATTTGTAAAGCACATTGTTCTTCACGAGCAAATTGGCTGTATCATCTCATAATGCCTGAAAGTATCAGATTCCACCACCACTAACCTACCTCCACAGCTTTAGTATCTGTCTAAGTAACACATGCCCACAAATTCCACCAGCCATGGAGGCCAATATATAAATTAAAGCCTTAGGAAAGAAAACAGTTTACACTTGGGAATGGCAACTGCTCAGTCTCAGGAGCAGCCCACCAGGAAATGCAGCGCAGAGTTCTTCATGACAAAAGCACACCTAAGCTGTCAGCTGAGAGAGGCTGAAATGCATGTGACTCTCCATCCCAAGTCCTACTAGAGAGCCACTTCCTTGTTCCAGGTGCTAAAACCCCTTTCCCTGCAGCTAAAAGCCTGCCAGGGCTCACAGGACTGAGATATAGGCAGTCTCAGCTATATTTACCTTTGCACTGCATGGCTTTTTCCAACAGCTCTGTCCAGGAGACATGGATATGTTTCTAGTACAAGCAGGAGTTAAGGATTAACCCCCACCTAAAGGAATTTTACCATTCAGATTTAATCTAAGTAGCCAGAGCTGGTATTTGCTCTCAAAAGACACCTTTTATTGCTTCTATTCAACTATCTCATTTCCACCACAAGTTCTGCATTTTACAAAAAACAGAAACAATGTACAGACATACGTGATCTTGAAGTCCTCATCGTGGTTACACCTCCCGAAATCTAGTACCACCTACCAAGTAGTTTGAACAAGAAATCAAAGGAGCACAAATAAGTGCCTTTAATGAAGTCTGCAGAATTACATGAAGAAAATACTTCATATAGCAGGAGGGCCCATGGCTCGTTCCCTCCAGGAACAGCCTGTTATTCAAATATCCATAAACATCCAATTTACTAACACACACTTATGACAACATTTTGAGAAAAATCAAACTTGACAAGTAAAAAACACCCATCAGTAAGGAGCTAAAACAGGAACCTCGCCAGAATGCTGTCGTTAGAACAGAGAAAAGCCCACTAAAGGCTCCTACCAGCAAAATGACCCTTATCTAGAAGTTGCAGAACTGCTTAACACATCCAGTGATCTCCTAAAAAATTCCACAGCACATAAATTGTCATCCTCTACACCTAAACAGAGCTGCACAATTGACCTTGGCTTCAAACAAGGAACGGCAGTCTCTGCAATCCTCTAAGCAGATGGAACCAAACATGTTGGGGGAAAAGAGCATTTAATTTGGTTAAGAAGAGAAGGAGGAAAACTGGATGAACAGATATGAGAAACGGCTTTGGTGCGCTTGTGATAAAGCAGCCTAGTGACACCTTATCTTTATATATATGCAGATGATCACAGACACCCTTAGGAAAACAACCACTCACTCTGGCAGACAAGACTCTTACAGGACCTACTCAAATGCAGGCAACATTGTAACATTATGAAATCTATCTCTGGCCGAAGTTCGGTTTTCACCATTACATGAGAAACATGAACCTTCAGCATTTTGAGATAAAATACCAGCAGAAGGAAGAGAATAAAACAGGGCAAAAAAAGGAAGTAGCCTTTCCCACAGCAGGTCTCAACAGAAGTTTGCAGTGCCCTTAGATGTGCTGGCAGAACACTGAAATACCCACTTTGAATATTCAGATATGACTTTCAGCCCATTCTGCAAGTAAATTGTCTACTCTCTTGCCTGCTGCTGTCTAAAGGTACCTCAGAGCCAATGATTACAGCTCTGCCTGTTCCAACACTTCCCTCCTGTAAATAGTGCCTGACTATTTTCTGTTCTCACAAGGGCTTAATTAGTCCTGTTCAGAGAGTGCTACAGCAGCTGGCACATCCCAGCAGACTCCATTGCATTTTCACAGCTATTGAAATCCATCTGAACCATGCAAAAAATTTTTCTGCACCGACAATTACGTGTCCTGTGAAATTTATATCCACCTATACGTTTGAAGACACCTTCCTGCAGTCAATTTAACCACAAGACAGCCCTGAGATGTCCCAGAATCACTGACACACATGCAGTTCACAGAAGTCCAAAGAATCCTGCCTGCTCAGAAGAAGAGACCCTCTCCTCCACCAACAGTGCAGCAGAGACCTGCAACTCCAGAACACATGACTAATCATGTTAAATCAGAAAGCAAAACGCTATTTAGACACAAAATATTTGCTTTTCATATTTCTAAGCACCTTAATTTCAAGTTCTTTGCTGTTTCTCAAATCGACTAGCAACAGCAGAAGCTGTGTGGCACCTCCTTTCCTGAGAGAGGCTGCCTGCCTGTCACCACACCAGCTGCCACATCCCAACGTGGTGAGCAGCCCTCCGGAAACAGAAAGTCTGTCCCCCCGTCCTGAAAGGAAACCTTCAGGTTCATCTCCAAACTGGATTAAGATTATATTTTTATGTCTCACCACTGAGACAAACCTTCCAGAAAACACATGTAATCACTGGACAAGCTGAGTTTTACAGTCACACGATGGTAAAAGTCTGAATCTCTCACTCCACAATACAGAAGGCAGGAGGTTGTTCTCTTCAAAGCTCTGTAACAGGAACTATGCGAAAACAACTCACCTCCCGCTTCTTAGTAGTTTACACACTGATCCGCAGCACCCTACTTCACAAGTCAAATGTTCTAGTAGTAGGGGCATATCCAAATAAACAAATGAAAGTTAAAAATGTTTTCGGAAATCAGCTTCCTGAAGAATCAGAACTAATATCTTATTTGTTTCCATGTTCTTAATTTTTGAAAACCAGTTTCTTTGTTAAACTTGTCTTGACAAACAGAGCGCTTTAAAAAGCAGAGCCAGACAGTCACCATGTTAAGCACAACCAGCTTAAATACAAAGCTGAAATACAATGTCTTGTAAAAAGACAAGACATTTAAAACAAGTTCTATCAGAAAACAGTGCAGTCTAAAATAACAGTCCTCCCTTAAACACTGTCCCAAATACTTTTCCATAATCACCACCATTATCTTGTATAACGTCTTTCCAAATCTACCAACACCGTCTGTCAGAAAATTCACTGAATGACTCAGACAGACACTTTCAAATCATAAATACTCAAAACTGCTGTTTCCATTTCAGAACTACTTCTGTTCAAGGATTTGAATTGCTGATGGCATAATAATCCAACGACCTCCTGAAGCTTCCTTATCAAGATTTTCCTCATGCACAAACAGCATCTCCACTGACGAAAGCGAGCCTTGTTGCTTTGCACAGTGTCTTGGACAATACAGTTATGCAATCCAAAACTTGCAAAAGTTTTAGTGCCCAATATTGACCATCTTTTGTACATGAATGCTTGACACAGCTCCTTGAACATGCAACTGAAGACATGAGATAAGAGCAGAGATCCAAGCATTAAAATCACCAGCATTACATGCCCTGCCAATTCCCATTAATTTCCCTCCATCACAGATCTACAGAAACGCTTGCCTAGAGCAAGCATAGGCTTTCCAAAGCCCAGCCTTTTAATCCTGTGTGTCCAGGAGTCAGGCTTCCAGTCTGAATCTCACCCACACTGCCAAAACCACTGGTCACTAGCCACTTGGACAAACTCACAGCAACATCACCGGTTCAACAGCCCTGATCCAACTCCACCAGAGCAAAGACTGGGTGATGGAAAGCCCCATGGGTCTGGCTCTCTTGTCTCTTTAAGACAATTTAATCTCCTACACCCTCCGCATTTTAAATCTATATTTGAAAATATACATAAAATATATAAGAATCTGTTGAAGAAATTTTCACCATGAAAGGTTTTGCTTGAAGAAGTACGCTAAAAATACACTCTTGTCCTTCACACCACATTATGTTTTCATATCTGATTTACACTCAGAAAGCATCATTCTGAAAACCTGGGCAGAGTTGGGATGCAGCTTTCAGCTCCTCCATCACTTATTCTGATTCAGTTTTCCACATTAGCAACTATCCTCCATGGCTTTCACAGCAAAGCCATCAACAACACTTATTCACAACCATATTCAGCTGTCAGCTCAGACAAAGGGAATCATTTCTGTATTTTATCAACTAATCTTACACTTCCAACACAACAATGACCTTCTCTTAAGTTGCCTACTAGCACACACTTACAGTCTTCACATAGGTCTAAGTGCCACAGAACAGATGAAGTTTACACACTATTTATAAATTATCCCTATAATGCAAGAACCACAGCACGGAATCTTCTTAACTGCAACTGGCTTGCAACTCTAGAGGAAAAGAAAAAAAAACAAACTCAAAGCACAAACTTCCTCTCTCCTATAAACACGATCAGGTCATAGCCAAAGACAGCAAGGAAAACTGGCCATGTTTTATGATAGTGCTGCACCCATAATTCCATGACACAACACCTACTTCTGTCGATCACAAACATATTTTCCTCTGTTACAGCAGCTACCACCAATCTGAAGTAGTCTCACTAAGGTTCTGCAGCAAACAAGCACCTCCACACTGAAATACTACAAAAAGGCCTCTGAAAGCTGAGGATTTTTACAACAATACTGAGAGTGATGTGCAGCACACAGCTCTTCACTGACTTCCAGAAGAGATCAGTGAAGACCAGAGGCAGGATGAAGCCAGAAATTCAATACTCCCCAACACTGACTACAACAAGGGAGTGAAAACAAGAGTTGAAATTACACTCTAAGACATCAGCTCTTGAAACCGTATTATGCCAAGAAGGGTTTGCCCACAAGGCCTGGCCAGTTTCATAAAACTCAATCTATTTTTGCAAATACACAACATGGTTGTGATACACAAGACAATTCAACTGCCTGAAAAACTTCAATGCTGCATGAAGAACACAAAGTTTCTTTAAACAAGGGCTAAGATCTGAAAGCTCTTCTGCTATGTGACAAGTGCATGATGGTTTATATACACAGAACGACAAAGCCCGTATGACAAAAAAAAAGTTATAATTTAATATTAATGATTTTCCCAAAACAAATGCCCACACATCTACCGAAGCCACAAAATCAACTGACTTGTAAGGCTACGACAAACACAAAAAGAAACTAACACTGCTTGAAAACCCCAGTAAAGAACAACAGCTGTCATCTCTTCTTTGTCTTCCAGGCGATTACCATATGTTTAAACGTCTTTGTTGTTCATCCCAAGCAAACAAGAGATGAATACCTGATTCTCTGAGGGGAAAAAAAAAAAATCAAACTAACTTTTAGAAAAGTTTCTTCAGACGCCACTTGAGAATATCCAAACTGTGGTTACCCTAATATCAAATATTTATATTACGTTATCTACTGCTGGTAACTCCAGTGTTTATAGATAACATGCACTTAAAAACACTCCGCGTGCAAAAAAAGGTTCCCATATTGCGCAAGCGGAGGAATTACTATTTATCTTGCCTCTGTAAGAAGATTTCAGGCGCAGCAGCAGATTTCCCTGCCCTGACAAGCAACAAGTGCACGCAAGGCTATAAACAAGACCCACTTACGGTGCTCTTGACCCACTTAGAGCGCTCCACCGGCCTGAAGCCTCCCCCAGCAGCCGGCAATTCCCCCGCGCTCCGCCGTGCCCCAGAGCGAACTCCGTGACCGCCGGCTCCGCTCGCCGCCGCCCCGGACACCCGCCCGCAGGGCCTAAGCC